>JACBWW010000006.1:5040079-5129651 GCA_020086605.1 Lanius collurio | reverse complement strand
GGGGAGAGGGGGGGAATGGGAGGGGTGAGGCAGCTGGCCTGGGCGGGCGGGGGCCGCGCTGCGGGCTCTTCCTTAATGTATCGTAAATTAAAACGTTTGGTACGTGAACGAGTTGCGTAACTTCACTTCTGGTCTCTGTTCTTCACCCTTGCTGGCTGCGCCGCTGCCCTGTGAAACACTAAATTATCGCCGCCCTTTTCTGTTCCAAGTGTGAAAGGAAAAGTTTATACCTCCCTTTAAAATTTTCATTTGCGTTGGCTTTGCGAGTGTTGGCGTTGTGGCTATGTAAAGATGGCTTTCAGAGGGGCAAAAATATAACCCTACTCTTAAAAAGCAGAGACGGTAATTTGTCATTGCTTTTTTGTCGCTTCTTTTTTGTCACCACTTTAAAACTGTAGAGATAGGCATAATATGCTTAAATAATTGCTAAAAGATTTCCACTCTGATAGATAACTGCCAATCTTGTGGCAGGGGGTAGAAATGTGATTTTTCTGGGGGTTGGGGAATGCTGTGTTTGCGTGACTTGGAGCTTTCATCTGACCCAAGATCCTCCAGAAGATTTTGATGTCCGGCATCTGCTTTGTACTTCTATAAAACCTTTTAAATGTTTACACAGACGTGCCTACATCTGTGGCTGAATGTCAGCCCATGAAAACTGCCCAGCTTCCTAGACAGGAATGAGGCAACTCACAGTAACATTGCTGGGAAGAAGGTGGCTCAGCATTCCTGTTGTGCTGACAAATCTCCCAGTAAAAATAGTAGTTTATTACGTTTTTAAAAAGAGACTTCTTCCTTGTAATTGTAAATTTTAAAATTAAGCATAAGCTTTTCTTGCACTTGGAATATTCTGTTTTATGAGATGATGCTTGCAGATTAATTTCACTTTGCTGAATTATTAATATATGTGCTTGTGAATACTGAATGTTAGGAAACACTTGTGGCTTTACAATTGTATATACAGAATAAACCAAATTCAGAGAAGATGAACCCCAGTGCTGGAAGAATCTGAAAGAATATGACTGCCTGCTCAGACAAAAAAATAATTTATGAGTATATTAGAAAGTACTAATAGATTTTGCTTGCTATTTGATGTAAAAAGAATGGAAATACATCTTTCTTTAAACAAAATTAATGACATAGGACAAAAATTATTGAGGCACTTTTGAAACATGCCTGAGTTTCTTTCATTTTGCTTTTAGCCTGGAACTGTAAGATGTGCTTTCTGCAAAATAGCAGCAAATTCTGCCAGTGAACCAGTAAGCTCAGTTCTCCCCAAACTTGTTAGGTGGCAGAAGCTCACAAGCAATGCTGATCTGACATCCCAGCAACCTGCCTTCAGCTCTCCTCCCGCAGCAGTGTGAGCTTCCTGGGCCTCTGCACTCTGGACCTGGACTGACTACCTGCACCCAGAGGTGAGAGCAGTGCTCCCACATGCCTACATGTTTGCTGGCACCTTTGTTGGGGTGACAGCAAAAGGACTGACTTTCCTAGTGAGTGGTACTGTTGATTGAGTTGCTGAATTAAGCTTTCATTACCAAGTTCTGGTGACATATAGACAGTTAGGATGAACAATTGTGTAGACAAGCAGATTGCAAGTATCTCCTTAGAGTGAGAGGTGAACCTGGTCCAAAAGGAACTCATCTAGTTCTCTTGTCCAGGGATGTTTTCTTCATCTTGAGTGCAGTGGGGACTTGGGTTTTTCCTCATATGACCAGATAGACTTGGGTGAGGTAGAGGCACACCAGTCAAACTCAAAACAGCAAAGCAGTCAAAGCTATAGACTTTGGAAAGCCATAGACTTTGCAAAAGCCATGGGCATTCAGAGAATATTTTTTAATTTTGACGTTTTAAAATTATTTTTGTTGTTTTCTGATGAGCTTGGATCTTTGTTTTATTGACTCTTTTCTTCTTAAAGTGTCTTCATATCCACTGAGTACTTCTACCAGCTCCTGCTCTGTCACATCCTCCCTGTTATTCTTGGTGATTCAACTTGCTCCCTTACAGAGGAGTGTCTGCACTTCATTCTTTCAAAGTGCAACTTAAACATAATCTTCAAAATGCAAACTTCAAAATGCAACTTAAACATAATCTTCTCTTCTGTTACATTGATTATCTTGTGTGGTTTATATGTAGTCTTTTGTTATTCACGTGTTTATCTTGAGTAAGGTAACAGAACCGAGAACAGGGAATTCTATGCAGATCATAAGTCATTCCTATTTTACAAATTCATTGCCAACAAAATGTTTTCAGTGAGGCAGCCTTTGGTTTATCTTAGAAATTTTGATGTAACGTATCATTATGAAGACATGGGCTAATATTCCCGTAGGTATGTTGCTCACTAATTGGACTCAGACTATTTACAGCCCCTCAGTATGTTTTGTTACTATGTTTTGTAATTCTTTTGCTGTTGTATATATGGTGGAAGGTTATTCGGATGTTATTTTTTCCCATGTATTAAATGAAAGAAAGGGGAGATTATGGGTCTCTGAGAAGCCTGTAAATAAATTTTGTTCTACCTCTGGTGTAAGCATGTTTGCATTCTTGGCAACTAAAAGTCTAACAAATTGTCTGTTTGAGAAGTGGAGCTTCTAAAATCATAGGCTGTTAGAGTCCTAAGGGAATCTTAAAACACAGGCAGAGACTGGCTAGGAAAAGGAAAGGAAAAATTTGTGTCACTCTTTTAACAATAGACTTCTTTCATGTGGAGGACCTAGATGTCTGTTAATTACTAACTGGCTTGAAGGTTTTGGAATCTGGCCCAATATAATGAAACTCTTAACCATCCACTGGCTGGCATTTTCTTCAAGGTCTGCATTTGGAAACTGGTAATGTAATGGATTTCATCTTTACTGACTGTTTATGTAGTAGAGACGTTTTCAGTTTCAGCCATATTTCTGTCTTACAGTCTTGGTGTTCGTTGCCAGCAGAGATTCCAGGCAGCTGCGTGAGCACAGAAAGCAAGGACTGGTTTGGATGTTAGATAATGTTGGACCAACCCGAGCAGCATGTTTTGTCTTTGCTGTGCCACAGCCTCACCACACTGATCAAGACCTAAAACTCTGCCCTCTAATTTTGGGTGATGTGAATGAATTAACAAGATCTGAAAGCCTATGATTACAAGTGCACTTGAAAGGGCCTGAGTTCTCTGGAAACAAGGCAGTAGATGTATATGATGAAAGGAATCCAAAATAAGTGGATGCCTAAAACCCTTTTTATCTTCATTTTTTCCATGTGAACACAGCAATATATTTTTCTGAAATAAATTTTCACTAGTACTTTATGAAGTAAGGCTTGTGGTTGTAAAGTATTATGATCTTTTTGATGGCTCTTTGTGGGTTTGTCTGCAGAGTAAAATATGCACACAAAGTATTTTCATTAAATGAACTCGTAGGAGACATTAAGCAATCTGCAAGAATTAATGAATTTGTGGTGTTCCCACTCTGAAGAGATGATCCATGGGGAGCCCCCACAACTTCCTTCTGATTTACCTTTTAACTTTTAAATCCAAGTGTAGAGGCAGCTGCCCTTGTGGTGTGAGCTGACAGAAGGTTGATGGGCTGGTGCTGGTCTTGATAGCTGCTGTGCAAAGGCCAGAGAGGCAGTGCCTGGTGTAGAATTGGACTTGAACTAATAAAAACCATCAAAAAGAGCCATAGGGCAACAACCTGAAGTCATTATTGTGTGTGGGTGAAATAACCACTTTCAAATAAAACTGAAATCTCTAAGGTTTCAAATATACTAAAAGGAATGTGAGTAAAACCTTAGAAAACAGGGTAAATATGTGTTGTGGTGTGGAGGCTCAACAATAGAGCTCTTCATAAGAATATTCTGGACTAAACACAGCTTCCTGTAGGAAAATTAGTTTAGTTGAAGAAAACTCTAATGTTTTAGTTGATTTTTTTTTCCTTGATCCTGTTCAATGTGTACCAGCATTTGGTTTGGCTTAACTTTGTAGAGGTGTGGAACCAGTAGTAAGGTTTGAAGAACAGGAGGAGCAAGAATGGGAAGCAGTATTGTCCTATTAATATTTATTTTGTTTGGTTTCATTAATAAACATTTTGAAGAGTTAGGGAAGCCACAGTCCCCTGAACGTTTAAAACTGGCATGGTCAAAGAAAGAAACAGTCCAGATGTCCCTGTGCTTCTTGGACTGTCCTGTTCCTTTGTGTCAGTACTCAGGGGATTGATTGAAGTTCAAAAACAAACAAAAATAAAACAAAACTAAAACTTTATTGGCTCAGCTAATTTTATCTGAATAACTTCTCCCATCTAATTTGCTGTGCAGCCACTTGCTATTTCTACTTTTCTCAGGGAATTGGAGGTGGCCTAGGTGCAAAATTAGCATCTGGAAATCCATGGATTGCTTTCTAATTTTATTGTTGGTGTCATTTATCCCAATTTGAAGTGTTTGTGCAACTACTTCTATAGTATGAGCAAAGTAGTGGTATGGGCAGAATACTTACTGTATTTGGGTTATTGTGGATGGTCTTACCACACAGGAGAGCCTGCACCTCTCTGTGTTCTCAGCTGTGCTTGATCAAAATCCCCTCCTGCCTTTTTACAGACAGTGAAGACGAATGGGTTTCTTTTGGGAGTGCTTGCCTTTAATTTTGTTCTTACCTTTTTTCCCTGTAAAATTCTTGAATAACTGGAACCAAAGAAGCTGTGTTGAAAATATGCTTGACATTCTTTCACTGAGTGAACTGTGGGCCCAAATCTTTGCAACCCTTTTTTCTTAAGAAATGTTACTCAAGTGACTGCAGTGTATGAATTTGGCATTGCTCTCACAGAAGTGAATACATATGGTATTTGTTACATAGTAATCCTAATTTAGATTATACGCAGGCTGGCATAAAAAAACCCCAACTTTATTAAGATTAAATGCTTTTAGACACATAAATTTAATGTGCATTTAAAAGTCCACCAAACAGTGCTGTTTATCCTAGTGAAGTGTGCAGAATTGGTTTCTGTCAAGTTTGTGATAAACCAGTTACTTGAGAAGTTGTTTGGTAGCATAATTTTCCTTCACTTAAGGATAATTTTTAATAATGAAATGTTAACAAATTCATAGCAAGGTGTTACAACCCTTGCATTAGCAGATCAATGTGGATGGTTGCAGCCTGGGTGTAGAAATCAGCAAAAAGGGACAGGAATTTTTTTTTTAACTTTTTTTTGCTGCCACACATTGTAAAAACATTCTGAAATTGCATTCCCCCTCCTCCAAGAAAATGTTCATGAATGGATAGACCTTTTCCCCCCTTTTTTTCTTTTAATATTGTCCATATTGATAGAGGTAGTTTTAAAAAATTCACACAATTTGCATTTAATAAGACCTCCACACTTCTCACTTCTCCAAAAGCTGCACTTTGAGGGTAGGTAAGAGGGATTTGATTTTTTCCAGCTGTTAAATTTTCGTTGCTCAGCAGGCTGATCCACCTCCCTCTGCAGTCATGTCATTCCTAGACATGTTGCAAGGGAGGTGAAGGCAGTAAGGGCTAGAATTCTCATTTTGACAGCAATGTGTCCTTAGAACAACTTAATAAAATGTGAAACAACATTTTAAACTTATTTTACAGCTTGAGTTAAAAATGCCCTTTCTGATATCACAGTAATGTTTGTACCTTGTTTTTCCTGCTACAAGAGACAATGATTAAGATGGAAGAAAGTACTACTGCATAACTGGATTTTGAAATATGGAGACAGTTGTGTGACAGCCATCAGATCTTTGAGTGATCTTTCTTAAAGACCCTGTGTCAATCTAGCACAAAGGCACTTTTACAAATTTATTCATACAAATTAATTGCACCAAAAATACAGTTTGTTTGCTCTCAATTATGGGAAGAAAGTTGTGTGGGGCTTTTTAAGTCAAGGCACCGGAGGCTGCTGAATATGGAGAGATTAATATTGTGTGGGAAGAGTTCACATCCAGCAGCTGTAGTGTCCTGAGCATTCAGCTCTTTGTTTTGCCTATTTTCATATGTCAGCAGGGAGGCACGGCTGTATCAGCTTTCCCTCTTCAAGTGTACATTTTAATTGTGTAGTCTCACTTTCTGCAGTTCACTGGCAGTCAGACACCTCTCTTTCACTTCTTCAGATAAGCAAAACTTATTTTGGACTACCAGTTCATGGTGATCATTCACTACCTGTTGCTTTTGGCTACAATAGAAGCTGTTTGCAATATATGATTTATTTGTTGTTTGGAGTAAGCACCCAATTGAACCTTATTGGGTGGGTGCAGGACTGGTTGTAGTCCTCTGTTAGGGCAAATATTGTGTATATCATATAGTCCCTGGGAAAAGTCTGTGGGGAGTGGGTTAATTTTTTTTTTTTTTTTTTTTTAACAAAATAGTTTAGCTAAGAGAGCCAAATGAGGCTGAACTTTCTAAATAGAAGCTTAGTACTTAAAATGGTGTTGACCTTTGGTCCTACTTCTCCTTATCTGCAAGCCATTAATAAGTCTTGTCTTTTACATTACAATCCATGTTTAGGTCTGTAGCTGCTTGCAACATCTGCACTGCTTTGTTTGCAAGCATCACACACAGCCTTGGGCAAAAATATGCAAGTAAAAGATAAAGTGCTGTAAGTTGAAGGCAGTTTGAATAAGGACAGGTTTGAATGTACTCTGAGGTCAAGCTGGCTTGGTGGTCCTTAGATTGTGTGTAGTTTGGAAAAGTTTTTACCTTCAAGAAAGCAGCATTAATGTAAGGAGTTGCATTCCCCTACAATTCTTCAGTGTTTCACCCTTTTTTCAGGGAAGGGAAGATGTTCGCAGAGGATTTGCTGAGATATCCTTATGCTGTTCTGGTTTCTTGGGCAGCAGTTAAGTGCTAGATAAAAATGCACAGAGATGTTATCCATTGTTTTTCCTTTCTCACTGAACTCCCTCCACACTGTAAACTGAGTGTCTCTTCACCAGGGCTTGTAAGGTCTCAGCACAGGTCATCAGGCCATGGGAGAAGACTGCTGCAAAAACATGAGGGACTCAGCAAATCTCCTCTGTGAGATGTGATGTGCTGTTACATCACTGATACACTCCAGCCCTGCCTACAAGAGTGTCTCCCAAAGCTGGGGAACAGCTGAGGATGTGGGAACACATGGCTATCTGGAATAGATACAAATACAAAAAAAAGGTTTCAGTAAAGGGAGAGAACTGTCTTGATTTAGAAATGGTTCCAGGGCAGCAACCAATATATAGGAATTCATACAAGTAAGTTTTATAAAGATGTTTACAGAAAACTCACTGGATTTTCTTTAGGATCTATGGCTGAGAATGAGAAGTTTAAACATACCAGGAGCAGAAAGAACCAGTGACGTTTGTCTGATGGCTATGCTAACGTTCTCAATAATGATGCTGAAAATACAGAACTGCTGTGTATTTCTGCAGTGAGAATGAAGCTGAATATTACAAATAATCATAAAACTATGAAAAAATCCATCATATTCCAGCAGTAAATAAAGACTGAATGAACACTTTTGAAAATTCATGGAGACTCAGAAATTTGTTTATTTTTTTAATGTCTAATGTAAAACTCCAAAATTTTGAGGATTGTCATGAAGCAAAACGATTCAACATAATTAATAGAGAGCATATTATAAAATGTCCGCTATTTCAGTTAGATTATGGATTTGATGTATTCTGGCTAAGAAACTCGGCCTTGAAAATATTACAGTCAATAAGAATATTTTAATAAATATACAATCTTTTGATGTTCAGTCATTGGATGTTTGTTTGCAAAAAAAAACCCCAAACCTAAATGAACACACAGTTGAAAGAAAATGCACAACCCATTCTGACAGTTTTATCTAGGCCACACAGAGTAGAAAGGTGACAAAAGATGGCATAGCGTCCTGCATTTGATTGAATCAAACAGCTTGGTGGCTGACTTTTGAAAGATGGACTCAAAGCTTTGTGAAGTTAATAACCATGGGAAGAGGCTGGATATGCCTTAAAAGATGAGGAACAGTATCTGAAAAAGGTATCAAGACTCATGGGCAGCAAGCAGTGGACAAGACACTCCCTGTTAGATAAATGGCACCTAAGGTCTGATAGGAGTTGAATACATTGAATGCAGTGTGGGAGATTTATTTTGCAATATTAATGATCTCACTTCTGGGATATAATGAGGTTTGATGGGTTATCTTCAAGACATTTTTTAATTGAAGTCAGTACTGTTGTAGGTGTTGGAAAACTGTATCTGCACACTTAGAGTACGTAGTGATGAATAAGTAAATCCTGAATTTGTTGAAGTGATTTGATTATATACCTGTGCATGAATAAAAGGGAGAGCCTTCAAAGAGCACGTTTGCAAACGTGGGAATCACAGTGTCAGGAAGCAGAAAGTGAAACAGAAAAGGATAAAACCCCAAAACACTGAAAGTGGTAACTATTGAACTATGTTATTAATGGACTTCACAGATTCTCCAGCACTTGAAATTAGTGTCAAAATACAAAATCTTTTAAAAAGCTGCTCTTGTTCAAGAAGCTGTTAAGTGAGAATCAGAGCAAATCTTTGAATTTTTAAAAGTCCTTTGCTGGTAGTAAAAACATTCATTTATTGTTTTGAGAAGAACAAAAAAATCTATTTCGAACATCTTTTAAATCCAAATGAGGTGTGATTTCTTAAGTGTGGGAAGCATACAGAACCTGTCTTTGGTTTTGAAAGAAAATCCAGTCTGTGTAAACTGTAACAGATTCTTACTACTTGTTACTTTTGAACTTTCATGTCATCTGTTTTTAGGGTTTTTTTTAATGGAAAAGCATGAAAATAGGTATTATCGTCGTTGGGTTAAATGACAAGGTATTAAATAGCTTATGTTCACATCTTTGGTTACCTGGCTGCTATGCAGCTCTCTGGACACAGGCCTTTGTGTGCTGAAGTGTTTCAATGGAAGTTCTTATGCTTGTGAAAGTAATTTCATCCCATGATGACAGCTAAGAGAGACTCTCTTGCTGTGGTCATGGAAAGTTGAACTGATACGACTCTTGCTGGGTGACCTTCTCACGGGATTCTGCCTGCTCTCAGAACACAAGCCATTTCTTTTCAGTGGTACTTGGGTGGAAATTCCAAAACTCTCAACAATGCCAGACATAACTTTGTGTCCTTAGGAGCACTGCAGTTCTGAAAGAAACAGTTTTGAGACTTCTCTGTCTGAATTCTGCTATTGGGCCTACAGCTCTCATAAATTCAAGGCACTGAATACCTTGAATGAATGCACTGAATTTTATATTAGGAAGTATGTTCTGCAGAGGATCAGGCTCAGCATCTAGCTATATATACTATTTTTTTGCAAAGATAGTAGATAACTTTTCATGTCTGGCTGATACAGCTTGAGAGTCTTTTTTTTTGTTTGGAAGGCATGCATGTTACTTATTTTCAGTGCTAAACATGACTTTTATACTGGATAGCTGCAGTCTTTTACCCTTCAGAAGTGTAGATTTTGATGGCAGATTAAAGTTATTTTGTGAATGCACACTGCAAGAACACACAGAGAAGAAAATTATCAGTTGCTTCTGTGGGAAGGGAGCAGGTATGTGAGCGACCATCAACATGAGAAAACTGATTTCTTAAACTATTTCTAGAGGGTGTGACAAAGTTTGTAAGTATAGACCAGTGTGCTGTTTGATAACTGAAGGTGTCAGATTTAATTGGGAGATGTCTCAGGGAATGATGTGTGCCAAGAAGATTTCCATGAGTATATTTGACCTGTTACAACCTAGGTATCTAGAGCTTGCCATTTATGTCATGTGGCGAGTGGTTTTCTTCCACGTATCCTGAGCCTGTCAGGGATCCCCACTGTTGAGGCTACACAGAAATGGAGTTGAATCAAAGCACACTCTGCTGCCAGAGCTGCTCTCCCTTCAAAACAGACATTGTCCTGAAGATGAGCACACTGCTCATGTTGGTCCTTGTTCAGGACAGACTTGGCTAAAAAATGCCAGCCTGCAGCATGCCTGCTGCCATTTAAGGACTTCAAGGCATGACCCTGGTTTATTAATTAAAACAAAAGGAACTCAACCCTTAATTGGACACTTTGTAGTTGTATGTGTCTGACATAATAATTATTAATTTGTAATGTCAGCTGTTAGGCAACATGGATGGGGAGAACAACAGATGGCTTTTTAGTAGTTCAGGAATGTGTATGGATGGGTTTTCCCCACTGGGGAGTAACTGTAGTGGACTTCAAAGAATATCTTACAGGTGAATTTGCTCAATAATGTCAACTGTTGGCCAGAATGGACTACAGAGGTCTTTAGGGAGACACTGGAGGCTCCTTCCTGGGACCGGAAAAATAGGTTACTAAAATCTGTGATAGGGGCTTCATGACAACAGGGACTGTTCACCACTTAACAGGAAGATAATGTTGAAGTCATGGTAAGATAATTACTGTGGGATAGAAAAGTGCAAGCACCCTGTGTTGCATCGACTGGCCATGTATCTGTCACATGAAGGCAAATATGTTTGCAACATGACAAGTGATGAATATACTTAATTGTTTGTCAGAAGGAATGACTTTGGGGTACTTATGAAGACAGTGTCTCCTTGTGCAACTTTAGCTTGATGAGTTCTCAAGGTTCCCTATCCTGTTCCAATATGTTAAACTAATGTTGTTCCAGGACAAAACCAGTGAAGAGCAAAATGTGATGTGAGAAGATGTGGGTTCTCATTCTCCAGGGGAGCAGGGTTGGCCACCAGAGATTTTCTTGTTTGATTTTAGGCAAGTCATTCTAGGGCAACTTATGCTGCTTTAGTATAGCAGCTGTTTTTCAAGAATTATAGTAGTGCTTGGGTTTCATTATTTGACACTGTGAAAAAACTCTAATTCTTCACCTGAAAGCTGCAGTTTAGACTTTTAGCCTAACGTTATTCAGGTTTTGTTTTGATTGTTCTCCTTTAGTAGGATTCTTAACCTGCATGAGAAGAGACTCAGAAGTTTGTTTTGTCTGTGGGCATGGTTTCTGGAGACCTGCATCACACAAACTGCAAGACTGTTATCCCAGTCTGCATGAAAAGGAAAGCTGGGTAATGCCTGGTGTGTTTGTTTGGGTTCCATCACCATAGTGTCAAAGCACCTTATGGTTTTGAATGGATTAATTTTCCCATGGGGAGACTTAAGTGGCTTTTCCAGGATCACATAATGTGACATAAATAGGAACTGACTCTTCTTAGGTCTGAACTCAGCTTCTTTATGGGTATAACACCCTGCCTCTATATGGGACTTTCTGGTAGTACTTGTTCCTTTGTCTGGGGGTGACCACTTGAAAAATACAGTGGTTCTGCAGGTAAATCCTGGCTTTGCTGCTCCAAAGAAGGAACTAACTGGAATGCAGTAAATTGCCGCTGGAGCTGATGTCTTGTTTGATCCCTCATCTGCAGGAAATAGCAGTCTCTGAGCTGTCTTGACTGCTCATCTTGACAGTCAGAAGCAATCTTGAGCAATCTGTTGTATCTAAGTATTGCAGAAGTGATTTTAGAGTCCCCCTAGAAGGGGAATAGTGCTCTTTTGGGATCTTTAAAATGAGAGATGTGGAGCCATTTGTAGCTATTCAGCATGGTGATTTTGGATGATGCTTCAGGAAACCTCAAAGGTGCTAATTGCCAGAAGCAGAAGAAGAGTAGAGTGGTGCTCCCTCTGGTATATTTTTCTTTTTCTACTTTGCTATTAGTGTCAGCCCCTCTTAGGTATGGAATTTAATGATGCTTTGTCTGATCCAGAATGATTATTCCTACCTCTTGATATTCTTTAACAGTACATTTTAGAGTGCACACCTTTGGGTGTTTGCTTGGTGCCACCTCAGTTTCCTCACACTAAATTGGGTGCTACAGTGAGTGCCTCACAGGAGCACTTCACTTGTGTTTCAAATTAAACTTAATTTTGTTTGTCTGCAAGTCATCTTGAAAGCATCTGATGAAAAATGTGTTAGCCTTCTGTAGTAGTGGTCGGTAGAAGAAAAGTCTAAAATCCCAAACTGCCTTCCATCTTGCCAGAAACAGACACACATTGTGTATTAAGAAATTATTGATATCAAAGGGCAGTTGATTTGCCTAACATTTTCACTGCAAATCGGTATTGCTGAGGTGAATATGCACTAATGCAACTTTCGGCTTCAAGCACTCTTAGGAAGTTTAAAGTTCTGGTTAGAAGTGCTCCGTTGTCTTTGACCAGCAAGGAAGTGGTAGGGAACATCTATAGGGTTTTTTGAATAAGTGAGCATGTTGGAAGGAGATGTCTTAACCTGCAGCACCCCATGCTGCCTAACATCAAGAAAAGTGCTTGCTGAAGTTATGTGGAAACCAGCAACTAAATTCAGTATTTTCAAGAAGACTAAACACTATTAATATTGTTTGACTATTTCAGAAATGGGAGACAACAGATAGATGCTCTTATACACATAAAAGAATTTTTCAATCCCATGAAGAAAAGCATTTTTTTAGTGTGCTGTGATAGAAACTGCAAGATTGGTACACATGTGATGAGAGGTTTTAGGTCTTCAGCAAAGCTCTTTTTGTTGCACCTCCTGAAATGATCTTTCCTCTTCCTGTTTTTAATTGTGAATGGACCTTAAGGAAACAAACAAACAAACATGGTCACTAAAGTGACTGACTGTACAGAACTGGGATAGAAGAAGTTTGGAGAGGTGAAAGCTTTAATTATTTTTAAATACCTGCTTGGCTTTACAGGCAGTAACTGATTTTGGGGGCTAGTTTCTGTTTGCATGAGTCTGTAGGAAAAAGCTTGATGTTGTCATGAGTTTACTGTTCCTCTGCTCATAGAAGTGGGAGTGTAAGTACGTTTCTTATTTGTGTTTTATGTTGGGCCATAGTATATAAGGGGCATAATTAACATTTTATAAGTGATTTCAGAGCAGACATAAAATTTTAATGTTATATTTTTCAGCTGTTGGGCTGTAGTAACCTTTTGTTTAGACACTTCATTTGGGAGTGGGAATGCACAAGGAAAGGGATTCATTTTAATTAACTTTCTCTAATAATGGAGCTGGATGCCCTTAAAATAAGCAAACTTTTAAATATGCTGGCTGTACATAAAGTATTAATACATAAAGGTTTCTGGTAGAACAGCCAATGTCAGTGCTTGGTTTCTGGAGTGATTGTACACATGAATTCAGTAAAAACTTGTGAGCAGTTTATAAGATATATTGTAGATCTTAAACCCCCCAAAACCTCAGCTAAAACAAACATCATCTTAGCAACTGTATTTGCATTAAATGAATCGGGAAAGAAAAGGCCGTATGTGCTTAAAAGCGCTAGAGGGAGCTAGGAGGAAGAAGAGTGGAAAATTATCATTGAAGACATGTTTGCATTTTTAGGAGTAGCTTATATAAAGTATCCATTTAAATCCTTTCACTCACTCTAGCTAAAAAGCAGCTACAGGTCAGCCACTGCATCTTGCTGCTCTCTGTTTTCCACACTTCACTGAAGAAATTTCAATTTTCTAGTCTTGAGAGAGGCCAGAAACTTTGCTGCATTTTACGTGGCTGTAGGGAAAACCACCTGCCGCTCTGTAGACTGTACCACTTTTTTTTGCCTTATTTTGTATTTGGATGAGCAGCCAAATGTTAATTTGTGCTGGTGGCTGTTTTGGGGGAACTGATATACAGACTGAGTTAGAAGTTTGTCTCCTTCACAGATTCTATGGAGAGAAAGTGTGAGTGTTGGTGTATGTGTGCATTTGGGATCTACTTGATGAAGAAGAATTTATTTGCATTAATCTGAAGTGGCCACATTGCTTCTGCAGGGGTCTGAAGAAAATGAGTGTCTGTGATCTCACAGAATAACACAGAAGTATGAAGTTACTGCAAAGCGTCTCATTTTATGAGGTTTTAGAATTCTTGTTGGACACTTTTTATATTGCTTTGTTGTACAGCTAAATGCTTTGAGTTAAAGTGTAACAGTTTTACGATGTAGGTTATAAGTCACTTGTTTTTAGTTCCGCTCCACCCCAATAAACTGCCAAAATGTTGATACCTTGGGATTTGTAGCATGAAATCCTGTGGGGGATGTTCTTTAGGTTTCAGTTTTTGGAGGGTGGGAGAATCTTTTTAGTATTCTAAAGCTTCTCCTCTTGATATTCAGCATTACACAACTAAACCTGTTGCTGTGAAGAACTGAATTTTGATGGCCTGGGGCATTGAGCAATTTAGGGGGAAGGAAGGATGTTGTTGTTATTATTATTAGAGGCTGCTTAGGGCTTTGGAATGCTGGAAGTAATCTCAGAGGAGGTAGACAGACTGGAAGTGGATGATTAAATAAGCAGAATTAATATATATACTGTGTGTACTTATCATCTGCTGCTGTAATTTATTGCAATTTCACTCATTGTTGAAGTTCCCTAATTTCTCTTTTCCACACTAGAAAATAAATTGAAAGGGTGGGAAAAAATCAACTGGGATTTTCTTCCTTTGGTCTTTATTAGATGGAATGATTTTAAGTTATGAAAGCAAGGACAAACATTTCTCAAAAGAACTTAATCCATGCCTTAGCCCAAGGACTCTGCTTTCTTTAAAGGAAACAAATATAATGAAATTTAAATATATGAAAGCTGGAGTCCTTTAGCTGTGCAGAGGTTTTTTTTTTTCCATGTACTTGGAAATTCTAAAGATTTTTTCCCTTTTTATAATTACATCATTCTAGATTTGAGATGGCTACAAATTAAGAATTGAACAAAACATTTTTTTTTGAAATATTTAATAGCCTCTCAGCAACAAAAAACCCCTAACAAACAGATAAGAGCACCAAGTAATTATGGCTTAATTCCTGTTGAATGGTTCAGGGCTTTTTCCTGTCATCTGAGAATTAAGTCTACTTAAGATGAAACACAGAGTATTTGAGTAGCAGAGAATCTTTTTTCTTCTGCCCCTTTAGCTACCCTGTTTTACACTGTTTCTTCTGCTGCAATGCAGGAATGGAGGCGGGTGAGTTTCTTGCTCTCCTGCTGTGTAGAGGTCTCCTATTAAAGCACTAAAATATTTCCTCAGGTAGAAGACTGGGCAAAGTTGAACTGTAATTGAGTGCATATTCAATTTCTTTCTTTGAATCAGGAAAACAGGCACATTTAGTCTGAAACAGAGGATGGTTATTTTGTAAATAAATTTCTTATACTTCCAAGGAACCAGGATACTCACAATGGTCTGTGAATACTTTATGGAGCTCAGTGGAATACAGATTATCCCCAGTGGGGCCCCTTAATGTGCAACTAAACCAGCTTTTTTGTGATATTTCAATCTTTTTTTGTGATAGTTCAATTTCAGGGTAACGCCTACCACCGTTGAACTCCGTGGTACAACAAAAAGTTGGGATTTTACCTGTTGAACTGGTGATGGATTCACAATAGAAAAGATACAATTTCTCTTGGGACATGTAGGAGAGAAAGGTTATTATCTTAAAAACACATGGTGGAGGTAGTGATGTACTTAGATTGTTGTGTTGCCTTAGGAAAAGCCAGTACCTTCAGAAGTAGCCCAAGGGCAGAGTGTTTATCGCTTGACCTTCACTGTGATGTTTACCCAAAGGCTGAGGTATCCGATAAAAAAGAAAGGGCCAGCGCCAGAGTGGGTGTAAGGTACCACAAGGCCCAGCACCCCTTCCCTCTTCCCACCCAGCTGTGACAGAGCAGGACACCCACAAAAAGGTGCCCAGTGCTGGTTTTTCTCCCCAAGTCCTTCACGCCATGAAACATTTGTGCAGGGTATTCACGTGCCTGCTAAGCTTTGTGGAAAAGGAGGCTGCCTGGAAGGGCAGCTCATTCTGTTCAGAGCTTGGTGTCCGCAGCATCCCTCGCTGAGCACTATCTGGAGGTGGCCTGGAGAGGAAACCTGGTTAGTGGTGGCTGATGTGAAGCTTTTAATTCAGTGCTGGAGGAATATTTCACGAGGGGTTTGGAGCAGAAATTGCCACTTGGTGTCACTTGTTGCTGTGCTTTCTGGTGCAGCAGGAACAGCACTAATTAATGCCTATTCCCAGTGCTGTTCAGGGCAGTCCAAAAACACAGGGCTGCCATATCTTGATGATCTGTTAGGTAAAGTGTGAGCAGAAATGGTGACATTCTTTACAGATAAGTTGAGAGTACAAGCCTGCTGATCTGAGGTTGGCTTAGTACCTCCTGTGCAAAGGCAGGAGCAAATGCAGGGAGGTTAAGGGAGCAGAGATGGCTTCTGCCTCTCTGAGCCCATGAAGGACAGGCAAGTGGCTCTTCAAAGTGAGAATTTGGGATACTCCTGTGTGCTCTGGTATGGAGCCAGCATTGCAAGCAAAGGATGGTAGCCCTTTAAAAGGTGTCTGTTTCAATCTGTATTCCTCAGAAATGAAGTTTCTCATGTGTTTTTGGCTGCCTTTAATGTAGGACTGAGCTACTGCAGGTGAGCCCTAAATCAAGATCTGATGCAACTGTAGTGCTGCTAACTCTGAGATCAGCTCCTCCAGCAAATGTAGCATACCAAAATATTTTTAATAATGTAGGACTTTGGCTAGGCTATGCCCTGAGGAAGAAGGGATGGGAGGTAAAGTTTTTTCCCCAAGCTGGCAAGCTTGGCAGAAAGAAATGCTGGGCAATCATCCCTGCTGGGACTCGGCCAAGATCCACATGAGGATACATTTCAAATCCCACCTTGCATGCCAATGGTAAAGCATCCTTTTTTCCCCTGCTGTCAATGCCTGTTAGACAGCTGGGGGCAGAGGGACAGCACTTGCCATTCCCTTTGGGAATGTGTGGTGCTTGCCAAACAATAGTTACCAAGAGAGAAAAGTGAAGCACTAAAAATTCCTTTCATTATAGTTTGCTGTATTTGTATGCTTCATAATAGCTGGTAGTACTTGTTTCAGAATACCTTATGATTTTTTTCCCCCCCATCACATTAGCTTTTGAAAATATACTTTGAGCTAATGTTTTTCTTCATCAGGATTTAAATTTTGTTTAGCGTATACTGCAGGTCGAGGTTTTTTTTTTTTTTTTTTTTTTTAAATCCCCTCAAGTATTATTGTGGAAAAGTATTTGGATCTTTGTGTAATAATATATAGTCAGGCAGGAAGTAGCTTAACTTCAGCTTTTCTGGACAGGACTTGGCTGAAAGATGTGGTGCGTGAGCATGTTGATTTTATTATTATCTTGTAACAACAACTCGCTGTTGGGCTCCCTTATTTGCATTCCTAGCAGGACGGCAAGGTGAATAATTTAATTCCAGCAGCCTCCGCCACGTGATGGTGCGAGGACCCGTCAGCAATGCCTTCCCCTGCACCGACAGACTTTGGGGGGGAATGGAAACTTACAGAAGTGATGCGAAATCGTCGCATGTCCTCCCTTAACCCTGGGGAAATCTCTCGGCGGAGTGATCGCTTCATCCTTTGCTTTTCCACGCGTTCCTCTGACGTGGAGTTTGGGGTGTGTGTGTGAGAGCCTGTGAGCAAGCCGAGTGAGGGAGTGGGGAGCGGGGAGGGCAGTGGGGGAAAAACGCACACCCAGGCACAGAGCTCGTCGGAGCAGGAACAGCGAGGAGCCGGGAGTCCGGCCGCAGGCAGCGGGGAGTGGAAATTTACAGCTGCTTGTGAGCGCCTGTGCATGTCCAAGTGATCCTTTCTGCTCGCGCTTTTCCAGAGGCTCACGGTCGCTCGGCAGGAGAAGAGCGGGAGGCCGAATCCCGGGATCCCTGGTCTCTGCCACTTGTCGGTGATCGGCGGGGGGGAATACAGCGGAATTAAATGGCAGATCACTGACGGCGGCTGCTGGCGGCGTGGGCTGCGGGGAGGCGGCAGAGCTGTCTTCAGCACCTGGCCATGGGGCTGCTCTGGGCTGCCTAGGAGCCCCCACCTTTCCACTCACAGTAAGTGTCAGCCGAGGTGATGTCCTCCGAGTGACGGAAAGTTGAATGATTTAATGAAACTTTCCTTTTTTCCAGTTAGCACCAGCCTTTTGGTAATGAACCGCTTGCCTGCTTGTTCTCGATAGTTACGCTGGTAGCTTTTTATAGCTTTGTAAACTGTGTTACCAGGAGTGGCTTTTTAATGCAGGCAACCCTAAACAATACTCCTCCTTGTTACATAAGGCGCTGGCTCTGCGACCAAGCACTCCGTGTCCATGGAATATCTCTGGAAATGGCTTTATTTACAGTGTGGTTTCCAAAAATAAAATATCTGCAATATATCATTTCTCTTGCTCCTCTCCGCGGGCTGCCTGCAGCTGCGGACTGGCTCTTGAGATGCAGAGGAATGAGAGCGTGGCCACTTGCATAAGCCAGGGGGAAGGAGATGAAGGGAAGATGAGCGTGCGTGGGAACTGCCACTGCGAACCGCGTACGTAAATGAACCATCTCCTCGTTTGCAGCCGATTGGTCTTGTTCACTTGAATTGCTGATTCTGTGCTATGGGCGATTGATGAAGTGTTTATCAGGCACAACTTTAATTGAGCTTAAGGGAAGTTGGGGCTTTTCTTAGCAGTAAAGGCTCTTTATTTGGCTAATATTAGTAGTAAAGTGAAATTACTACTGTAGAAGATTATTTTAATCCATTACAAAGGTACTGAAAGTAACAGCAGACTGGCTACAAACTTGATCAAGTGAATGCTGTGTAGAGAGGTAAGTTCACTAATATTGGACCAAATGCAAAAATAGTATTCATGTTCCCCGTTCCCCACTAATGGGTTTAGAGGAAGTCCTATTCCCTCTTGGCTGCTGCCTGTGTTATTTAAATTATGTTTCCAGTTTCCATTTTTTCTACAGTTACTATTCCTACTAAAAATGGATATTTAACTTGGTTTCCCTTTTACTTAAGTAAACGAGAAGCTGTTAAGGGCTCTTCTGTTAGAATTGTGTGTACTTCAGAGACATTAGTTAAGAGAGCTCTTTGTGCATGACTGAGTTTGTGGGAGTTTTGCTATGAACTACAGTTAGGCATGAAATTGAATTCTTAATCTTTTAGGTTTGAAAGACCTCTGTGGTAACAAATGCAAATTGGGATCCCAAATATTTTTGACTCATCAGTCTTGCAAATTTGCTTGCTGTAAAACCTCTGGTTTCATGTCTTTCTAGTTTTATTCAACAGGAAGTAATAACTTACTGCTTCTAGCTAGTTCATTAGTGTGATTGGGAGAGCCTATGTGGTCCTGCAATACAGAGGTAAAGGAGGCTGGTGTGAGTATGGTGCCACAGGATGCCAATTCTGTATGGGTTTAAAATCTGAATGTTACCTGGTATTGCAGTGTGCAAACGCTGTTTTGTAATAAATATAAAAATAGTAATAATTGTAATAATAGTGGATGTGAAAACACAGGACTTCCAATAGAAGGACACAAGGTAGCAAAGTCAAACACCTAAAATGCCTTAAACTTCAATTTTGTTCTCTGTACTCTACTCATTATAGATTTAGATTGGATAGTAAACCGAAATTTTTTATGGTGAGGATGGTGAGACTGGCACAGGTTGCTCAGAGAAGTTGTGAATGCCCCATCCCTGGAGGTGTTTAACTGTAGGATGGATGGGGCTCTGAGCAACGTGTCTAGTGGAAGATGTCCCTGCCCAAGGCAGGGGACTTGGAACCAGATGATCTTTATGGTCCCTTCCAACCCAAACTATTCTATGATTAGTATTTTGTATTACCACACATTTGTACTTCCTTTTTGATCATCACTACCTCATTCTGGCTTTGGTTGGTGAATATCTGAGCTGTAGCATCTGCTCCAGCAGCCCTGTCTCTGAACCCTCCTTCCATCCCCTTCTTCCCCTCTTGTGCTGGTACAGCTCTAGACTGTATCGGGGCAGAACTGGACTGGAAACCTGTGTGATCTTTTTTTCCCACCAAGCTATTTTTTGTTAACCTGGGTCACTTCCCTGACCTGGCTCACCATGTGGCCCTGCAACAGCTGGATGGCTCCTACAAAGGCTGTAGGGGTGTGAATACATGTGGAGCAGGGTGTCACCATCACAGAATAAAGCATTTAACAAAATGTTGCCTCAGTGGCCAGATTGCTTTTCAGTGTTTCATTTTATCCCATATGTTTGCTGAAAGAGTATACTGGGATTTTTTTGTTTTCTAATAAATTGGCATTCAAGCACTCAATTAAAAAGAGTTAATAATTTCTTTGAGTGCTTCCATAGACTTACACCACAGCACATGAATGAAGCATCACCATGAGTGCCTTCAGTTTCATAACAGTATTGAACAAGTGTGTGGTATTATTATTCTCATTCTGTAGAGGTGATCAGATTGAGGGCAGAGCTGCCTACTTCTTTTGCATGTCTGATCTTCAGGATGCTCGCCATCTGCTAAAAAAAATTACATTTGTGGTGATGGTACGCATTACTGTGATGTTTTGTGTGTTCAGGTGGAGTTTCAGCTAATCTCTATCTTCATTTTGGGTAATGCAACAAGTGGCCAACATCAAAGCTTATGATGAGTAAATTCTTGAGATTTTGGAAAAATTTTATTGCCAAGCAGAGGTGGCATTCATTCACCCTAACCATAAAACTGTCCCATCTTCTGTTAATCTTTTGTCTCAACTGATTGAGAATTTGCAGAGAAGTTGTTGCATACCCCTGATTCCTTCTGCGTATCAAAAAAAACTATGGGTTGTGTGAGGGGACTGCATTGGGGAGGGTGAAAGGACAAACTGGGCTTTTCCAGGTGCTCATCATACATGGGGGCTTCCATCTCCTGGTTTGAGTACATTGTTCTGTCACTGCAACAACTTCCCCAAATATGGCAGGAGGGAGAAACAAGGACCTCTTCTATTATGCAGAGACTGAATTAGACAAAATGATGAAGAAAATGGGCTAACTCAGGACCCAAATAAATGGGTCATGGGTGCACTGCAGTGAATGAGAAATGAACGTCTTTTCTTCCATTCCAGAAACTCTTACACAAATATGAGTTATTGAAATGTTCTGATTCAGATCAGTAACTTGATGAAGGTTGGGAGCTAATGTAAGACAAATGTCTGATACTCGATGGGAAAGAAATTTTTTTCCTCGTTTATTTTTCAAGACCAATGTTTTGTCTGGAGGAGCATCTGCATAGAGTGCATGGATGGGCTCATTTGCTCTCTTCCATTCTTGCTTTCATGGGTAGGAAGAAGCAGCTCTGTAGCTGCTTTACTGAGTCACTTCATAGTGGGATGGGCTGCTGAGCAGAGTGGTGGTGTTGTGTGCGTTTTTCCTTCATCGTGCTTACAAGTTCAGTTGCACTATAATCTTTTGAGGAAGTCTATGACTTTAAAGCAAAGAAACTGTGGAGAGTGCCTATAATCAGAACTAGATCCCTTTCTGTACTTTATAGCTGTGTTAAATCTTTTTTAGTACATTCTCTTTATGAGCAGATAAACTGGCGGAAGAGGTATTTTGAAGTCTGATAAAGTGTAGTCTTTGTTGTCAGATGATCTGAGTTGCATTCCTGACACAGCCACTGATTTTTTTAATGTGGCCTTGGGTAAGTCTTGTAATGTCTCTGTGTTTCAGCTTCCCCCTTTGCAGAGAAGACAGAATAAAAGTAGGTAGATAGGTTTTTTTTGAAATTGTGCTTTCCATCTTGGTTAAATGTGTGCAGAGTTGGAGACCTCTGAGAGATGATATGCCCTAAATATGAAGGGATGTTAACTTTGACAGGCTACTGAATACCTTAAACTCATGTTTTGTAAACCACATCCATCGCTAGATTAAATTCACTGCTTGTGTGGTTTTTTTTTTTTTTTTCTTCTCCTGACTTGAACAGAAACAGGCTAACATTTAGAAAGCAGTTCTTTAATGTTGCCTTTTGGTGTTTCTGTGGCTTGACTTATATAAAATCAGTGCCATTTTTTTTCTCCCAAACAAAGATGGGATGATATTCCCTGAAAGTGTTTTTGTAAAATTAGAGTTCCTAAAATGTGCTGGACACTCCAGCTCTGGTGTCTGAAATGCCATGTTCATGCTGATGGAAACAGCAGGCTTAGGAAACCTCAGTTCCTCCTACAGCACTGCCAAGGCATTTTCTTAATGTCCGTGAGAGACAACCTCTGAGACCAGGAGAGTTGGTCTGGTAAGATACAGCTGTTTCTTTCCTTGGTCTCATAAGCTCCTCTCAAGAGCACCAGTGAAATAACATCATCAAAATGAAATGTTTCACAAGTTGGCTAGTTCTCCGTTATGAGTTCAGGAGTGTCCACAATCCATTTCTGATGTTATGAAAACATATGTTGAATAGCCATTAGATGGAAAAAGTTTTCCTAGAAAGTAGGAAAGAAAGAGGTTCATTCAGTCCTGTCCCTTGCTGCCAGACAGCAGTGTCAAAAATTTATGAACAGATGCTCTGTAGTGTGCCTGGTAGAGTAGGTAATTTCAAAACCTCAAAGCTCCAGTGGGTGGAAACATTTACATTTTCAGCTGAAGTTTATTCATCAGCAGTTTATAGCCATTTGCTTCTGCATAAATAAAGTGTTATTGTTATTTAAACTGAAATAACTTTTTCAGCTTTCCTGTATTTTTTTTTCAGAACTTAAGAAGGTGAGTACTTTTAGCCTCCATGACATGCTGATCTTGCCATTTTTCTGGCCATCCAGTGTGCTTCTCTCCTCCCACTCTAACTCTGTTGATTTTACTTGACTATGGGTGTTCAGGGCTGTGTATAGTGTTCCATATGGAGGTCTATCACAAATACTTTTACAAATACTTTTGGATTTTTACTGATCATTATTTTTGTGATTTATCACAGATTTGGGTCTGTTTTGTCTCACATCTGTAAAATACGTGTGTTTGTATATGTTACCAGCTGCTTGTTTTTATCATTTCTCATGGTTAAATCCTCAGCTTGAAGCAGATATTCATAGAATGGTTTGGGTTGGAAGGAACCTTTAAAGGTCATCTAGTCCAATTCCCCTTGTCATGGATGTCTTCAACAAGATAGGTTTCTCAGAGTCCAGTCCAATCTGAACTTGAATGTTTCCAGGGATCTGGAACATCTACAAACTGTGTCTCGTCTACCATTCAACATTATTTGATGCTTTCTACTCTTAACTTCCATCCCATTTTTATTATCTTGGTGCTTGACTCCATCCAGTTTTTCAGGTAGTGACATTCCAATCCTGTTACGTGTTGAAAATATCTTTATATTTTGAATCATCAAAATTTTTGGATATGCTCTGAATTCCTATGCCTCTCTAAATATGATCCCATCCACAGATTGCTCTTCCCCTCTCAGCAGACTGACTTTACCCCCATTTGCTTCTAGCTGTAATTGTGAATAGCACATGTCCCCCTAGAAGACTCCTGCATGGAGAACCAAAAGAGTCCATAACCTGCAGCTGCCAGTATGTATTTTCTGAAGTGATGGATCATCTTTTGCCAGGTTAAAAACCGTATCCTGAGAAGGGGTAAATCCAAAAATGTTATTTCATGCGCATCTGGGGCTCTTCCCCCTTTACTCTCTGCCTCCCTCCACTTGCATATAGCAGAGACTTTGCTCTGTAAATAAGACTTTGTACATAATGAAATAATGCAGAGACTTGGATCTGATCAACAGAGTGATGAATTAAACAGTTTCTTGAATCCCTTCCTGCCCTATTATTGGTGGTTTTGCTGTTGTGATTAAGATGCTGGTAGGGTATGTAGTGAAAAAAAATGATCTTTTATCACTGAGCAGTGACTTGCTGGTGATACTGGAACTATGCAGTGGAAAATTGCTGGTTGTCTGGCAAAATTAGTGGTTATTTTAAATACAGACACCTGCCTATACTCTACAACTACTCTAGACAACCATGTAAGTTACTTTTTTGGGGGAGGAAACAATAGTTTATTTTCAGCATTTCATTTAGAAATGTGAACTCCATTTTTAAAAAATCTCAGAACCTCTAGCTGACAAGTACTTAATTTAAAAAATCAGTTTATCTTCCCCTTTGCTTTACATTGTGTGAAGACTTCTGAGAAGAAAAGATGACTTTAGCAATCTGAATATACCTACCCCACCCTGGAGGAAAATACTTCTTTTCTGCAATGCAACTTGCCTGTTAAGCTCCTGCTTTCAGATTCTCTTGCATCATCTCATCCTCATGCCATGCCTTCAGGATAATAAAAACATGCAGAATCAGGTCCTTCTCAAAGTGTATTGTGAATTATTAATCTTCTATTTGCAGCACATGTGGGATTACAGAGTGCTTGGTGCTTTCTAGCAGCATCTAAACAACTTTATTGTATAATCCTGGCATCACAGTCTTTTCCAGGGCTTGTGTGTAGCTGAATGTGCCCCAAAGGGTGCATTGTTAGTGCACCCAGGCTGCAACATTGCACCTTGTCACGCTGAGCTGAGGTGTGACTCTGCTCTGGTGGCCATTGGTGCCGAAGCTTGCACCTGTGAGCTGCATGGGAGCAAGACTCTGCAGCTGGGAGCTCAGCTGAGGAGTGAAGGTTATGTAGCCAAAATTGGAGAAATAAAAATGAGTTTGAACAGGACTGTGAGGAGCTTGAAAATGGGAACTCAAAAGTGGTGAACTTTCAGACACTGAATGTGAAAATATCCCTGTAAAACTGACCTCGCAACAAATTAGAAGCTATATACAAACTCACCTACTTTTGACACTATAAAAGAACTTTTATATAAAAGACATTTAAAAATATGAGGATATTTAAATAAGACATTTAAAAATATTTCCTGTGTGTCATAGAAACTCTTCCTGTAAAGATAATCTGCAAAAAGGTTTTGAAATGTTTTTAGTAAGATGTTAGGACAGAGGCTGTATGGATTTTGCTTTTAAAGTTTGAATTTTTTACTTGGCTGTTTTAGATGGTTACTATTTATAACTGCAATAGAGTGTATGTCTAATCTGGGTATTAATGCCATAGGATTTTTGGGGATTAGTAACACATGGATGTATGGCACAAATAGGATCATATTTCCTGATGGACTCTGGAGCGTGCCCATAGTAACAACAAAGCATGAGAGGAGTTGGTTCTTTGGGACCACTGGGTTTTCTGGTTTATGATGTGTATATTGTGCTGGTTTAATTCTCTCCTTTGAAATCTCTTGTATAAAGATTTTTTTAAATTGTAAATGTTGGAAAGTAATGGGATTGAAGTGGTTTGTGTGTATATTTATGTTTTGACAACTAGTTTTGCAAATGTGTGTGTGGAGGAATTGTGATGTTTTTCTTTTGTTGTGGAAGATGGAAGTTTGAGATTATTTTTTCTTTTGTTCTTTTTTTTTTTTTTTCCCTTTTACCTCTTTTTTGTTGTTATACAAACTGGAATTCAGTCCAGAATAGTGCTGAGCTTCTAACCAGAACATACTACCATCTGTAGTCAGTCAGATCTTTGTACTGGACCCTCAGCAAAACCTGTAAGAATTCACAGCCTAAGACTTTGTGAGATCAGAAACTGAGCTACTTGATTTCTTTAATATATAAATACAGTGGTGTGGTATTTGCCTTTCTAACCATATAGCAGAAGAATGTTTCAAATTAAACAAACAATCCATTTTCATTTAAATGCTCAGTCTTTAATTTAAATGTCATGAAAACATTTGTGTTCATATTTGGGACTGATTCTCTGTTCCTTATTTAATTCAGGCAATGTTTTACACAAGTGAGATCTGATCCACAGATTCTTGATGTCTGTCAGACTTAGGGGGTAGCTTAAACTGCTTCCTCTCAAGGTCCATTGGGCTGAAAAAGCAAAGCAGCTGAAGAAGGAGAGATGGCAGAGAAGCTGGGATTCTAATTGCAAATCTCTAAACAAAGGGTGCTGGCATTTACAGTTGTTTTTCTGCATTGTGATGGAGTTGGTGAAGTCTGACAGAAACCCCTGTGTGAAATCTAATGGAGCTTGCCAAATGTGCAGTGACCAAAATACATTTCACATAGGCATGGACTTGCTGGACTGCTGACCTGTGGGTCAGAGCTTCCTTCAGGAAACATCCAGCTCCTGTCCAGGTGCTGAGTAGTTGCTTTTCATATTCTAATGGTGGCTTGTGAATCCTCGATGAACTTGCAATAAATACACATGAGAACTTTTACTGCTCCACTGAGTGGCTGAAGCAAAATGCAGTGCCTGAGGCATAACCTTTTCGTGTTCATAATGTCTTTGTGTATTTTTACTGTGTTTTGTAAAAGCCTTAAAAGCTGTTTTTGTTTGTTGTTTTATTTAAGGCAGTCCTCTTCTATCCTGAAGGAAGAAATCCAGGTGAAGAAAGACCATGCCTTTGTTTAGTAAATCACACAAAAATCCTGCTGAGATTGTGAAGGTTCTGAAAGAAAACATGGCCATATTGGAAAAACAAGAAAAAAAGACAGACAAGGTATGAGGTAATGTTGTAGAAGACCAATAAGGTTTTTATGCTGGGAGAACAGTAGAATAAAGGGAATAAAATTGGGTTTGCTCACTGCCCTGATTCTGCAAGTGCTTGCCAATGGAAGTAGCTGTGTGCTTGAATGGTTCTGTTGAAACCAGGGGGCTTTTGCATAAAGAAAATTCATCCGATCTGGGGGTCAAACAGAACATGCTGAGATCCAGGAGCCTCAGCCAGAACCTAGGGTGATTTCCCACTACTTCAAACAGTAGTGAATCTAGCAAAAACAGTTTGTAAGGATGTGTGAAAACTATTGTATTGTTAATGGTATTAGCAGGATAACAAATGAGGTTGCCAATTAATGTGTAGGTACCCACAGAGAAAAACTCTACTTCTGATGAACGATGCAGAAAAGAGGAAACCTGGATGTGTACAGAGGTATATAGAAGAGATCTCACTCTGTCCATCCTTTCTAATATTCTGGGTGCTAGTGCTTCCAAAAAGAGCTGTGCTAATAATTTTCTATTTATAGGGCTTTTGCTAATATTACTACTCTCTTCTAATTCCATGACACAGACTCGAGTTACTTTTTCCACCTTTCCAGTGACCACTTGATAAGATGCACCCCAACACACAAAATGCTTCCAAGTAGGAATTTGTGCTCACATAGAATCAAATTTTTTTTTTTTTTATTTTTTGCGTCTGAGACTCTGGCCCTCTATACTACTGCTGCAGTAGAAGTATATGGTTTTAGTTAACAGCAGACCAATTTTAAGTTAAAATTAACTGTCAGTGGAAGCAGAAATAGGTGGTAAGTGACACTAATATATTTTTAATGGAGCTGATGTTTGCATGCATGCATGTTGTGCTTCCCCCACCTTGTACAGGAAGCTGTATGAAAACAAACCCAACCCAAGGCATGGAGCCTTTTGCACCCTTAGTGAAATCCCCTTGAAACGTTTTGGTTCAAAGCAAGTAGCTCAGAGTGTGTTAATTATGTAAGGGAAGTCACATGGACTTTTGGGAGGTCTCTGGTGTTTGATATTTCACTCTGAAATACTTTCAGTAACCTGAAAACTGAGAGAATTTGACTCTGAACTAAAACATAAAGTAAGTAACTAAATAAACCAACAGACTCTGTTCTTCTCTGCTGATTTCATCCTTTGGAGCCTGATTAAATAAGACATTCAAAGCAGAAGCTCCATACTTGGGTTTCTTTTCAATTTGCTCTGTAGAAGGACTCCTCTGGGTTGTGGTTTTGAGAGTTTTTGGCTTTGAGCTGGTTTGTTAATTTGGGTGTCAGTGACAATGAGAAATTCAGACTTCTTAGAAAATGGAGTGCTCAATGTAAATTTTTCTTAAAAATCAGAACAGCTGGTGTGTGTTTTCCTCACAGAGCAAAAGATACAGAGTGTTTCCTTGGCCTATTAGAATGGAAACAGCTCGTGAACTTATTGGTGCTTATTCTACAGCAGGAGGCTGGTTTTCACTTAGTTTTTATGTACTTTGTTGCTATGGGATAGAAGTTGTTCCTGGGGTAAATGTGGGTGATCAGGGGAGAGGAGAGAGGGGCACAAGGCAGTCCCTTAACAGCAAGGCAGAAGGTGAGGAAAGCCTTTTTTTTGGATCAGTATAGTCTTACGTGGCTTGTTGACTCTGGACTTTGTGCTGTGATGTCAAGGAAGCACATAGGGCTCTTTTCTGTGCAGAAGGAAAGATTTGAGACTCCTTGGTAATTCTGCCTTTCATCTAAAATGTTCCACTGAGCTGTCCTGAGATAAATGTCTGTTAAAGAAAATAGCTAAATTTATTCTCCTGACTTTATGGAAGTAAATCATAAGGACTATCTTTAGTACTGAGATGATGATAAACTTTAAAAACTGGCAGGAAAAAGAGCTCTTACAAAACCAACCAGCCCAGTCACACCTGCTGCTATCCATTCAGGTTTGTGAACTTCATAACACCATTTCTAAGTGTTGTTTGCAGTTTGAACTGGAGAAGAAAAGACAATGGAAAGACTTTCAGTGACCCACAGGTTTTCAAAGGATACTCAATAACGCTGATGAGTAGCATCTTTTCGTGAGTATGATTAGAGAAATATAACTGAAAACAAAAGCAAAGAAAAAACAAAGCACAGTGTTGTAATCTGTGCTCTTCAAAACCCAGCAAAGTTTTTAATTTTACCTCCAATTTGATTTCCAAAGGGAGAAGAAATTTGTCAAAGTTTCATGAAAGTGCCTAGAGGTTTAGCTACTGCAAGAGCCAGAGACCTTGGATGTCTCAGAGCTGGGTTTGGACCCTGTGGCCCTGTGACCAAAGAAGTTCATGGCTGTCCAGTTTTTCAGATTTCTAGCTCCTAGTCTGCTGTAAGAACTAGAGGAGTACTGCTATGCCTCACCATAAAACCAAGGTTCCCAGCACTTCCAGGATACAACTCCAGAGCATCCCTGATTTTTCGTGCAAAGTAGTTTACAACTAGGACTTGCTTCAGATGCTTAAACAAGATTTATCTTGTGACAATTAAGCTGCTGTTGTAGTACAGCCAATGTGGTATGTGGGTTGAGACAACTAAAAGCTGCTAATATGGCCAGAATTGGCAGAGAAGTGGGGCGAAGCCTGAATTAACTGCAGGGCTAGCAGAGTCTCCTTTCCTTTCCCAGCTGAGAAATCCTAAGTACGAGGCAAAGATGCTGTGGGCAGCCAGGAAGTCACAAGGTCAGACAGAGAGGAGCTTGATGCTTCTAATAGAACTTTGTGCAACTTTTAGCAGGAACCATCTGTGTCGTGGAAGGGATCTTTTTAAAAAATGCAGAAAGGATCATTCCTGCCAAGCTATGCAGTGCACAGGCAGAGGGAACTTCACAGCAGACCAGTTAAGACTTCTCAAGTAATGAGAAGAGGGTGGAGAATATAACTTGACAGACAGAATGCAGAGAAGTCAGTTGTAAGTGTAAAGGAAGTTGTGCATCTTTTCTGAGGCATTTCCATGTGCACACATAATATACAGAGGTTTGCAGTCTTTCTTCATGATGACTTTTGTTACTCAGAGTAGTACCAATGAAGCTTTAACTAAACTCTATTGACTGCACTAGCATCTGTCTCTTTAGATAAGGATTGAATTTGACCCCCTTTCTCCTTCTAAATGCTTTTTAAACACCCCCAGCTGAAAATCAGGCTAATTTTTGATGTTTGGTTCTTACTTTTTTTTTTTTTTGTTTTGTTTTGTTTTGTTTTGTTTTGTTTTGTTTTGTTTTGTTTTTGCTTTTGCTTGCTTGCTTGCATGGATATATGCGTGCTTAAAGCTTTTCCATTTTCTCAGCTACATTCTTATAGTTGATAGACCACAGGTTGAGAAGTGCCAGCATGGCTGGCCCCTTTTCCTCTGAAGTGCTCTTTCTAATAGCTTGTTTTTACAATTTTTTAGAGACAGTATCTATTTTAAAGAAGGGATTGCAGCACTGGCAAATTTAATGCAATAGTTGGGAGAATAAGTAGGGTAAGACAGAGCTGCAAAAATGGACTAAAACTTTCTTCATCAACAATCCTCCTCTCTTCCAATAGCTGAAATAAAATAAGATGTTCTTGGACCATATGCAATTGCTGACATCCTGTTGGGCTTTGATGTGGTGGAGTTTTATTACAGTATTGTATAAATGTCATTACAATTTAATCTCAGTGACATAGAACCAATCAGTCCTTTAATTTAATGAAGAATTCCCACTCTGGAATTAACTAGAAGAGCAGGAAAGTATTTAGATACCTAGGAAAGGAAGCCTTCAAAGCTTAGACTCTCTTCCTTCTTTCTGGCACTAACTCCTATAGCATTTGGAGGATGCATGTAAATAGGGATGAAGAGAAGCTGTGATACCAAGAGGTCACATCTGTTGAACCTGAGGAAGAATGGACAGCATGTGACACTCTGGTCACACCGCTTCATTTATTACTGCTGTGTTGCCATGTCTTTTGTTGATGGATATTGTAAAGGAATATTGATAGAAAGGGTGCCTGACCCACCTCACAAAAAAAGGGGTGTGACATCCTGGCTTCTCAGAGCCTTGTGTTCAGCTGCTGAGCCCAGTCAGCACAAAGCAGTGCAGGTGGCATCCAGTTTGTCACTGAAGGACATCCTTGAACATGTCACCCCCTTGCTGCCAACCAAACACCTTCGGGTGTGGCAGCCTGACTCAGTGCCATCTGCGGTGCCTACAGGTTTGGTCACATTTTCTGAACCTGCCCTGCAGCAAAAGCCTTCCAAGTGTCACAGGCTTTTAATTTAGTGCAGCAAACAGATCTGAGGTGGGTTGAAACTTGGTCTAGTCTTTGCATGTGGTCTAGATGGCCTGAAAGATTTGCAGTTTCTGGTAGAGCTGATCCAAGACATGGGTTTATTGTGGAAAATGAACCCAAATGCATTAGAGCAGGTTCAGAGCACTGTGCTGAGTGCTTTCCTGGCAGGCAGAACTGCAGGCTGTAGTGCCTTTAGTCAGTGCTCAGAAGCAAAGTGAAGCGAGATGTGAAATAACCTGAAGTGTTGCACTTCTGCCCCTTTCACTTAAATCTCTCTAACAAGACTGCTCATTCAGGTAGGTCACTGTAATCTGTCCTCTCTTTCATCTCCACGTGCTGTAACAAATTTGGTGCTGTTCAGAAGGGTTGGGAGAGCAGCATTTTATTAAGGCTACAGTTAAAAGACTTCAAGATATCTGGAACAAATACTTCTATCAATAAATCTTGCTTTTTTGCATAGCAACAAGGAAGCCATTACTGGCTGCTGTTCACCTTGCTGGCTGCTGTGTTGATAAAGCTCTGGGGACTGGTGTGTGAGACGAGGTGCACGCAGAGGGCTCCGTGTGCATTTGCATGGAAGAACAGTTGCGTGACTGCCGGGAACGTGAATACCCATGGATGCGATTCTGCAGCTGCCAGAGCCAGTTGCAAAATTGCTTTCCATTTCATTGCTGCACACTGAAACCGAGGGAATGAGATAAGAAGGGTTTGGCACCCCTTCCCCCTAGCTCTGCGTGTCCTGGGGTTTTGTGGAGTGTTTCATGTTTCAGCTTCCCTGTTCTGCTGAGGCCTGCTATTCCTCTAGAGGTGGGAGAAGCTCCAGATACTGTTAGGTTCTGGTGCCAAGAGTTTAAACCTGTCTCTTCTGGTTGCTTTTATTTTTTAAGGACCTTAGAACCTTTATTTCTGTCTTAAGTGCAAGATTAGCACTGGGAAAGGAATTTATGTCCAGGTGGGGCAAACCTGTCTTCTCCATTTAATCATGCATCCTTTTAAAAGGCGTTTCCCTGTTGTGCTTGCTTGGCCAAATTGTCTTTGCCAGCTTCCTTGAGTACTAGTCCATAAGGTTTTGCTAAATGACAGACTTCAGGCCTCCTGATCCAAAATACCCACAATTTGGCCCTGTGGGTCCATTTAGCATGAATTGCATCAAGAATAAGTCAGTTGGGGTGATCCTGAAGTTATGTGATTGTTGGATTCAGATTCTGCTAATGGCTTTTCCTGGGAATCCTTACAGTCTTATGTAGAGGGAGGTGCATTGACACTGTGTTTTTAGGAGAAAAATAGGCTTGAATCACACCATGAGAATATTTTAAAACCAGATAAGACCAAATCAAGGAGCTTTATGCTTTTAGTTGCAATATGGAGTACTGGCAGACCACTGAATCACACGTTGGACTATTTAACATGATGCTGGCAGGCAGCTCTGCGTGTTACTGTCTGCTGCTGTGCAGGAGAGCAACAGTTTATAGAGAGATTTCCAATCTGGAAATATGCTAGGTACACAAACAGAAGCTGTATGGCCCTAGTTGCCATATTTTTTTGGCTCTCCTCTCCACATCCTATCCCACACATGAAGATCAACCATTTTTCAGGGAAGATTTTTTTCATATAGAATTTCAGGGAATAATTTCTCCATAAGCTCCTTTCTTTGTGTTAATGTTCCCATTAAGTCAACAGTGACAAAACTTTGATCTGTGAAAAAAATATACTAAGACAAGAATCTTCAAAATTCCCTCCTCTGGTTGAAGCTGTTGGTAGGTTTAGAAAGACACATAAATGCTGACAAAAAAAACCCCAGCTTTATGAGGCGGGGGTGTTGAACATGTTTATAATTTAACATAGAGAAATTATGCAGGCTTATCTATGCTGTCTGTTTTCCATCTCCAAGGCTACTGTAGATCATCTAGTCCAGTAGGGTTAGCAGAGTAATCCAATGATTGTTAGATTTCAATATTTACACAAAATGCTGTCTTTCAAAATGGACCCAAAAACCTCTTGTGGATTGCCTGTCACTATAAACTGTACTCTGTGGTTGCAGAGTCAGTTCTGGTTGAAAAGAGACTTGTTTGAAAGACCAGGAACTTGGCTTAGGAGGTTGAGATCCTGACATCTGTGCAGGGACAGCGGTGCAAACGCTAAACTCATGTGTGTGCTGGGAATCAGCTTATGTTTCATCCTTGCTGTTTTTGTCCCTACCTGCAACTTTTGACTGTCCAAAGTTCAGCGTGTCCCACTTTTGACATTTGTATGAAATATGCATAAGCTGTTCTGTTTTGGATTATCTGTTTAATTTTCTCCATTCCTCCTCTTTTCCCCTCTGATCACAACAGCCTCTCTGAATATAATGGCATAAATTCAGGCATGATGGAAAGGACTTGTACCTAGAGGATGAAAGGAAAATCTGCTGGAAATAAGATTGTGCCTAATTGCAAGAGTGAGGTGAATGGCTGAAATGCTTTGATATTTCATGAAACTGTTCCTTTTGCACTGTAACTTCTGCTGGAGTGATGGTTGCAGCACTTTGCTATTGTTGTTGTTGCCACTGATGGACAATAAAAAGTAGCATGGAAGTCATAATAGACTTAGGGTTTTCTAGCAAATTATTTTTATTTTTTTGTCACTGACATTCTGTTTGTGACATTGGGGAGATGTCTTGATTAAGCTTTTTGTTGGTTTTTGCAGTTTTTCCTAAAGAGGGTCAGGACCAGTTTGACTTCTTATGCAGATATATTTCTGTCATCTTGTCTTTTCCATGTATTTGAGTGAATAAATGTGTGTTGTTGTTTGTTTTGGACAGATCTTGGGTCTTTGGATCTTGGAATGTCTTTTTTCTCTGAGTCTTAAGAAAGTTTCCATCCCAGAAACAGTGCTTATGTACTTAAAGTATTATTCTAAAATTGCTGTGAGATTAAGTAGAAATGTCAAAATGGAGACTGTTAATTTAAGAATCTGTGTTCAGGATTATGGTTTATTGTGAGGGATAGGCACTGAGGAGCGGTCCTTAGATTTGACTGGGAATAATTTTTGGTGGCGAGTTGCACGCCAAGACACAGACCATGGCAAGGCTATGAAGGGGGAGGAGGCGGCACACCAAATGTAAATTACATGTGGAAAAGCTGAGGAGACAAGTGGATGGGATGGCAGGTGATTAGAGAAATGCAGCTGTGGTGCCCAGTTCTGCCCACCAGCACTAGTATTCTGTTTTATTTTCTCCCACAGAACTTTACTTTTTGGCCTCCTTTTTGAGAATGAAACCTAAAGCTGAATCTTGCAGACCTTGTTTCTATATATCAGAAAGGACTACTTATACTTGAAAGGAAAGTTATTAATGTTTTTTTTTTTAACTACAGAATGCCAGAGATATTCACACCCAGCTCATCAGAAAGGGTGGAAAGCCAAAAATGTATGGGCTTTTCCTTTGAAATTAAAATAGTTCCCTAGCTCTTATAAAGAATTAGAGCTTTAGTTTCTAAGATAGCACCCCTGTTGTTAATCCCATCTGTGCTCTGTGGGATATCTCAAGTGACACACTACTAACATTTGAGGTAAAAATAGGCTCTTTTGCTGAGTGATGGTAAGGAACATCAAGACTTCTCTGTTTGAAGTTATCACATAGTCATGCTCATTTACACACTGCTCATGCTGACCTATCTCAAATAGTAGAAACTGTGAGTAGGTACAAAGAGATTGGAGGAGAGCAGTCCTTTATGCTGTCCAAGATCAATGCTTGAATCTTCCAGGTAGCTGCAATGTAAAAGTTGCTTTTTACTGTGGTTAGGTTTGGTTTTGCTTTTGCTTTTTTTTTAGGACTTCTAGTTTTTTCTATAATTTTTATTCACTAATGTGAATAAAATCTGAGATTGGAAGTGTTGGGAGATCAGCAGCAGGTGAGAGATACCTCTTCAGAGCACTGTGGGGTTATTTTATGCTGATTGATGGGGTGGTATTTGAAAACATGATGTTTTTCCTTTCAATATGTATGAGAGATGTACTGAAATTATTGATCTGGCTTTGAACATCCATTAATTTCCAGTTAGCTTTTACAAATCACTCTTGGGTTTTCTGTGTTTGTCTTGATTTTTTTTCACCTGCTATGCTAAAAGGCTAATTTCAAGTAAAGGTTTTTCAAATATGTGAAATGCTGTCCTGTCTTCAGCATCCTGCCTGGCACCTTGCTGTCGTTCTCAGCTTGCTTTCAAACCTGTTCCTTACTTCCTTCCCACTTCTGGCCAAAGAATCCAATTGGCCTTGTTGCAGGTCCTGTGTTTAATAGATACAACCCAACCCAGAATGAGCCATTCCCTCCATAGCCCCATGGCTGCAGCAGGTGGGATTTAAAGCACACACATCCACATGAAAAAAATTACTCCTTTGCTCCATGGAATCTTTTATTTGTTCCAAGTGGAGCAAAGCTGTGAGGAGAGCATGAGCCAGAGCCAGGGCTGCCATGCTGCAGCCAGCGGTCATTTTCCATGGGAGGTGGGGTATTATCATTCACATCTGATTTAAATCTGCTGACTGCATGAATGTGAAGCTGTTACCTGTTTACAGACGTCTCTCTTTCCTTTCCCTGTTGTAACCTTGCTGATCAAGATACTTTGAAAGGTAATTCCTGATTCATCGTCTACATTAGATACCTGAAGCATTGCACAGGATTAGTATACGCTTGGTGGGAGCAAAAGATGTGAAAGATTTATTTTACTGCACTTGGTGGCAGCTGTGGAGCTTTACTAAAGCAAATAGTTTAATTTAAAGTTTTTCAGCCTGAGACTGAAGTGCCTGTGTGTTCAGTGAGCAAATCCCTTGTGGAAGCTGCTGGCTCAAACCACACCTGATGAGCAGAAATGGGTGGTGGCAATGTGAAGCTGTCAAGCTTTGGCTGGGATGGAGTTAATTTTTTTTCCTAGTAGGTGGTACAATGCTGTGTTTTGGATTTAGGATAAGAATAAAGTTGACACACTGATGTCTTAGTTGTTGCTTAGCAGTGCTTAGACTAAGTCAAGGCCCTTTCTGCTCTTCACCTCACCCCACCAGGGAGTGGGCTGGGGGGCACAAGAAGTTGGAAGGAGACACAGCTGGGACAGCTGACCCCAGCAGGCCAAAGGGATATTATGCTCAGTATATCATGCTGGGGGAAAGCTGGCCTGGGGCTGCTGCTCAGGAACTGGCTGGACATTGGGTGGAAAGCAATTGCATTGTGCATCACTTGTTTATTATTACTGTTATATTTATTTTTATTGTTGTTATTATTGCTACTATTTTCCCCTTCCTTTTCTGTCCTTTTAAGCTGCCTTTATCTCAACCTACAAATTTAGTTCCTCCCCCAGCTCCTTCTCCCATCCCTCTGAGGGGGACTGAGTAAGTGGCTGTGTGGTGTTCAGCTGCCTGCTGGGCTAAGCAGTTCCACAGGGCTGCAAGGATTTATTTGGATTCTCAGCAGAAGCAGTGGATGGGGAGGCAGCCCAGCAGCCACCCCTCTGGTGGGAGCATCCGCCAGGTTTGGTACCTTCATCTGGCACCTCTTGCCCTGTGTGTGCCATGGAACCCACTGGGGAGGACAGGGGGAGCAACAGTGAATTTGCTGCTGCTTACACAGGGCTGTGCCTGCCTCCAAACCTGTTACAGGATCTTGCTGGCACTGCTTGGTAATTGCTCTCTTGGCCCTGTTTTATGTCTGTGGTCTGTAAGTGATGGCATGCCATGCTTAAATTGAATTTATCTTGTGTAAGGCCTGCAGGATACAGTATGGATGTTCCAGCCTCCATGATTGCCTAAAATTATTAAATCATTTTGCAATAAATAATAATTGCAAGTACATTTAGAAGCATTTGTTTTGAAATGCATGTCTTTTAAAAGAAGCCCCTTTTTTTTCCTGTTTCATTTTTTTAAAAACAAAACCCATTATCTGCTGGCGGAAAGGCATCAGAAGAAGTGTCAAAATCTCTGCAAGCAATGAAGGAAATTCTGTGTGGGACCACGGACAAAGAGCCACCCACAGAAATCGTGGCCCAGCTGGCACAAGAGCTCTACAACAGTGGCCTTCTAGTGACACTTATTGCCAATCTGCAGCTGATAGATTTTGAGGTATGTCAGCATCCATAAACTTTTTTCGTCTCCTTGGTCTTGGTGTTGTCAGTGAGTAAAGCCTTGTTTTTCTGAAGTCTAAATAATTTCATTGCATTCAAAACTGTTTTTCACAGGCTGAAGAAAGTATCTGCTCTAGATTGGTTGGTGTCCTGAAAGACATGCTTGTACACTGGCAGTAAATCTGATTTTTTGTAAATTAAAACAAAAACAATAAAGAAATATTGCCATGTGTATCCAAACAAGTTAGGACATAGTGCTGGGAATACTGTCTGGGACCAACCTTGTAAACTGCAGGGATGACCTTTGGGATAGTGCATCCAGAGCTGTCTCTGAAGCATGTGCCCGATTTAGAAGGGGTTCAGGAACATGGAATAAAAATAATTGGAAGCATGGAAAATTTCATGTGACAAAGACTGAAAGAATTAAAATGGTTTAGTTGAAAGGAAAGGAGTTGAAAAACATATTAAAAACAGACAGCAGGTCACAAGATAATTTGGGTGTCCCCCACTTAATTGAAGATTAAAAGAAGAAAGGAATATAACTTTTGTTCATGGCAGAAAGATTAGTATGAATGTATTTGTTTACATCTTATTTGATTTTATATATTTATATATAAAATTATACATTATGTGAAACTTCTTGCCAGCTGTGCTGTTAACCCAAAAACCTAGTAAACAACTGCTATGACAACTGAACTTACTTATAAGTAAGGAAAAGAAGAGTTATTCTAGCAAAGATTGCAGTAATTCAGGATAAAGATAAACCCCACAACTTACTGTTGACTGGTAAGGATGGGAATAAACTCTGTCACTGTCAGGTCATTGTCACATACTTGTTGTTTGCAATTAGCAGGAACAGTGGCCCCCAGGGACTGCTGTTACGAGTTCCAAAATTTCTGTGGCTCCTGGGCACTGGTGGCTCCTCACAAGTGTCCAACCATCAGTGGGAAATCCCCACTCATGCGAGTCAAACTGCCTCTGCTGAGGTCTGGAACAGGAGCAATACCCAACATATGGGCAGCTGCTGAAGAGAAAAATCAGTTTCTCAAAGAGATCTGGTGGTCTCAGAGACACCTTTTGTGGGAGTCATGTGTAAAAGTTATTTTCTTTCCATTTTGTGAATGAAACTGGAGGAAAAATGATGATTTATGTTTCCTTTTTCCCACTCTTCCCCCTACCTCTGGTAAATCCAGGATCAAGGACTGATTTATTTATTTTGTATTAATTTTTGAAAATGTTGTTAGTGGAATTCTCTCACTCTTGTTTGGGTCTTGAGTTCAGGAGGGTTTGTTTTAATGCTAGAATTTAGTGAGAATGTTTCCTTTGTCTTCTCTGTGCTCCTCTGGTTACTGTTAAATGTCTAATTACAAAAATACTCAAAACCCAATCACCCAAGCCCTTAGAAAACCTTTTAAGAAAAATAGTGAAGAGGGGAGGAGAAGATACTGTTAGCACAGAAGGGACGCTTCTGCATTTTTTACATGACAGTCTGTATTGCTTCTGCCAGAAAAAAATTCTGTATGAACATATTGAACACAGTCTTTAAAATCAAGCACTGGATGAAATACCTAATCTGGTGTTGAATTGCTGTTATTACAAACAACTACAATAATTCTTATTGCAAAATATTTTTTTCGTTGCAAAACTTTTCAATCATTTAGCGAAGCTGTTGTACATGTTATTTTGACAAAACACTAGAAGTGAAATGTCACTGAACAAGAGGACAGTGAGAGCATGTGCTGCTTTGTCTTCATGTTCTCACTGACTTTTCCAGTTTATCAACTATTCTGTTTCATTTTGTTATATTGGTGGTCACAGTTGGTATTTAAGTTTCTTTGTTGAATGAGCCATTTAATCACTCTATAATATCCAAGGTAATTTTTTGATCTGTATGTAATAGTAGAAAGCAAATCATAAACTACTGAAAATCTGATTTCTTAAGACAATAATTTGACTTCGCTTTGTCTTGATTCCCGGCCTTCTCCTTGCCAACCCTGCTACCCACTTTGATCCCAATTTTTCACAGGTGAACTTCCCTTTGAAGATGTGTTTTCAAAGTCTGTGTAGGGGGGACTTGCACACATCCATCACACATCCATAGAAAACACAGGTTTATTGCTTCTGCTACTCAACAAACAAGATATAATTTCAGTGATGATATTGTTATGAAGCAATTAAGTCAGGTTGGGCAGGAGCCCAGAATCAAGATTAGATTGGATATTTAGGAATTTAAAATATGAAATTCAATTTTGAACTTTGAAGAACTGTGGAAAGTGTACACACAGAAAAAGCTGACTAAAAATGTAGTTGTTACTGTGTGTAAGCCTAAAGGTTCACAAACTGTAAAGCCTCTAAAATACCCAGCAAATAACTTCAAGCCCAGGACTGGTGATGTTAGAATCTTTCCCTTTGCCTTGAAATGGAGGCTAAATTATGGTATAGGTACTATACAATTTGTTATTTGTATAATGCATCCTTGGCAGGGTTTTTTGTTCTTGTCTAGCCACTTTCTCTTCATGCCTTATCTTGTGCTCCAGTGGCCATGTGTATTTCATTGTAAGGAAAAATTCAATTGCAGATCAAAGTAAGGAGCATTTCAAAAGTACTCCTCCAATTTTAGTGTATGTCAGGTGGTGAGGGAAGTCTGTTGTGATTCCCTCCTACCTACCTCCATTCCCTCCTGGAGAACCGAGAGAGATAACTCTGGCTTTCACTATCACTGATCTCTAGAAAATTGGCTATAATTGGATACATAGATCTATATGTCTATATCTATCTCCTTTCTGCTCATGGATATTATGCTACAATGCACACAGTATTAAGTAACTACTATAAAATTTGGCAGAGCTAGAGGGTCACTTAATTTTTGGCCATCTTTACCTCATCCTTTCAACAGCTCTTCTCTGTCTGGATTGTTTTCTCCTTGGAGAAACTGCTGAAGCCTGTGGGGATCACAGGATTCCAGGCATATGATATGGGTGTTGTAAAGATAGGGGAGAAAGGGATGACTTTATACAGAATTAGCCTATTTGAAAAGATGTCCAAGGGTCAAAAGAAGTGTTGCAGACAAAGGCAGATGGACTGGCCTGCTCTGATTTGATTCTCCTGTTTAATTCCCTGAGTCTCCAAGTCTCCAAGCCAGCTGGGCTGGAAGGAGTAGGAAAGGAGAATATTTTGTGTTCCCCAGCACTGATTTATTTGTAGAGGTGAAACGAGGGAATTTTCCTCCGTGTGAAACTATCTGCTCCTTGGCTTCAAACATTCAATAAGTTCTCTGCCAAGGAATGTTTGTCCTCCCAAGACAAATCAATGAGCATGTACAGATTATAAGTGACCTTTTGCTTTAGCTTGCCCTGTGCATAGTGACCTGCTGTTGACTCAGTGCCTTGGTTACTGGCCCTTGGTGCAGCTGTCTCCCACCTCCCTTAACTTCACACATCAATTTATCTGCTGTGCCAGGAAAGACCGTGGCAGGGGAGGAAGAGGAGTTCTGATGCCAGATGTATTGGTGAACCCTGTGGCTGAATAGAACATGATTTGGAAAGACCTTCTGGAAAGCTGTTTGCACAGGGAAGCATTTGAAGACAAAATATGATTGCATAGATAGGTGCATACAGCACAAAATTAGGACAAGAGAAGGACGTTAGCTTTGATTAAAGCAGAGACACACATATGTGATGCAGCTGTTTTACTGGTACTAGTTATTTCAATTTTCATGGTAAATAAGGGGCGCAGTTTAAATCTAACCCTGGTTTTCAGAAATACAATCACACTTGGAATTGTTTGCATTTGACTACTGAAAAGCTTTAGCTGTTTAAGTGTGGGCAGTGTGGCAGTGGTTTGGTACCAGCTCAGTAACTTACATTTGGAGGCTACGGGAGTAACAGCACGCACAGCAACAGCACGCTTGGCTCAGGGTAGTGGCTTGCTTTTATGGTGCTTTGGTGTTGCTATTTGAAATAGCCAGGGACTTGCTTGCCAGTGTCAGAGGAATGCACATCTTCATTTAGGAAAAGAAAGGTGCTAAAGGGAGTGGGGCAGTCAGGAGCCTTCCGAGCCGCCTGAAGGAGGAAGCCTTCTTGTGGCATTAGAGAAACAGCAAATATTAGATGGAGAGACTGTGGAGAAAAAAATTAAAGAGTGACTTGTTCTGTTTTCAATTTCAGTTGTACTTTAAATAGATATTATAGTAAATTGTCATTTGCTCATGTTTTTCTATGGAAAGATATATTTTGCTTCTTTAACAGGGCAAAAAGGACGTTTCTCAGATATTCAACAACATCTTGAGAAGACAAATTGGCACACGCAGCCCTACAGTGGAATACATTAGTGCCCATCCACATATTCTATTCATGCTTCTAAAAGGGTAGGTGCTTTAATTTGCTTTTCATTAAAGAGCATTGCCTGGAACATGCTGGCATTGCAGTTGATCTACTTTCTCACTTTTAGTTTAAAAAAAAAAAAAGGATTTTCAGATTTTGTTCCACATTTCTTGCTTTATTTTTTTCAGACTGACTTTCTTTCTATGGAACTCTATACTTTTAATGATCAGATTATTTCATTTGGATGTTATTTCTTCACCAAACTTCATGTCGAAATAATTGTGTGCTGGTTGTTTTTGACTACTCCCCAGGTGATGTGTGCTTCAGTTCCCACCATAAACTCTTGTTTAGCATTTTTGGTGACTGCTGAGGTTCATTTAGGCCTTCCTGCATTGCAGGAGTGACCAACAGTGGTGACTGTAAATAACTGGAGTCAAACTGGACCACTGTTTGGTAGAACAGAAAGAAGCCAAAACACATTGAAAGAGTAGTTGTGCCTGTGGGACAGATTTCTCCAATGCTTGTGGCCACAAGTGAGCTTCAGCTTTAAAATAATTCTGTAATTAATGCTACAACATTCAGCATTAAATGTTTTGCTTTGTTTTGGTTTTTTTGTCTTTTTAACCTCAGGGAGTCGGTGTGCAGATATAACCTGGTGTGTCCCAAGATAAAGTGGCCAGGGAGCGGGGTAGACTCCTGTGTGGAGAGCACATCACTTGTAGTTGCATTCAGGAAATACACAAGTGTGGGCCTAAGACCCTTGAGGTTCCTGTACCCTTGACTTTTGAGAAAAGCACCTTCTGTTCAGTGAGCAGCTTTGGTTTACCAACCCTTGAAGTCTACTGTTTTCTGCTCAATTTTCTTTTGACTTTTGCATTTTGTTTATTTTTTTCCTAAGGAAAGGAGAATAGATATCACTGGGAATAAATAACTGATGTGGAAATAAGTGCATTTATTAGCTGATCAGTATGGAACAGTGTGAACTCTCAGCAGTTGTATGGTCATACTGGTAACAGCCATTCAAAGCCATGATATAAGCCTTTTAAACTAATGGTTATTAAGAGAATGATTCTTTTAAAGTGTCTTTCTTGCTCTTAAGGTTGAAGAGTTGCATTTTTACCATTTGCTTCATAGCCAGGAAAGTACTTAAGCACCATCTAAGGTTTGTGCATGACAAGGCTGCAGCCCCAAGGGAAAAACTCCCTTCAGCCAGCCTCCCCCCTCTTCCAGGGACAGACCCCAGCCAGGAGAAGTCTAAGCACAGGAGTCCTTTAAAATAGTTATTTCCTTAAGAAGTGACCCCATTCCAGGACAGCTGAGTGAGGAAAAAGTAACCAAGAGAACTAAACAGTTACAGGGCTTTCAAGAACAATGAGCTTGTGATTGAGAATGGTGGCAAAGTTCTTGGTTGCTGGGACTAGAGGAGATGGGGACCTGCTGCCTTCCTGGCAGGGCAGAGTTGTGTGAACCGTGGCAGGTGTCTGGGCTGAGCTGGGTCTTGCTCTTAGAAGTATAGTGATCTGTTGTCATTTTACTTTAATTTTAAAACTCTTGACTTGTTTTGTGTTACTAAATGCCAGCTTCTTCAGAAAGGAAACCTCTAAGGTAGTTAAATGCATTGTTAAGATTCACCATTTATATAAACCTAAAAGTTGTAGTTTTAGGACAGTGATGATAATTCTCTCCATCATTGTTGCAAACTCTATTTATTTTCCTATGTATATACAATAATTTTCTTCCCTTTTCTCTGTCTTTGCTTTTTCAGTTTTTCACTCATTTTGATCTTGCATGTTGTTCATGTATTGCTACCATATGTCTGGACTTTATTTAAAGATAAAAAATGTTTTTGGATTACGTCCCAGATTTTCTTTGGCATCTGTAGCAACCAAGAATATTAAGATGATAATGAAGTTTTTATGCATATATTCTTCTGACAGACATTTAACTGTAAATGGCCTGAGTCAGTGGATGAATTTAAATGGCATCACTTAGGTGCTTTTTTTGGAGAATCCTGCTGCATGCAGCAGTGTGTCTGTGGTACTCAGGCTCCTTGTTCATGATGTCTTGACTAGCCCTCTGCAGCACTGCACTGGCTCAGAAGTGCCATTTCTGGAATGTCTTGTTAAAAAGTGCAGTTGAATCCATCAGCAGAAGTCCAGAGTCAGTCCTGCCCAGCCCTGATGCTGGTGTCTGAGCAGCTGTTGCAGAACAGTGTGGTGGTGTCAAATGTGATGATGCCTTCCCTGCCTGCGTCCTGCTGAAACCGAAATCTGTGCCTGCAGCCCGGGCAGGGCCCTGCACACACAGCTTGCTGCGTGCCCGCGGTGTGGGGTGCGTGTGTGCAGTCAGCTGTGGGATTGGGAAACAAGCCCTTCATGGGAAGCACCACCATGTGAAAATGTGGCTTGAGGACATGTTTTCATATGTATTTAATGCTGAATGAATTATATTATTTATATTATATAGATATATATTCATATAATGCTATAGGAAACCAAAATCTGCTCAAAGGAAAGTGGGTTTGGCTGACTTGTGCCATTCTGTGTTTGTTACATGACATCATGACACTACCTGGAGAGAAAAAGAAATCACCTCCACCATGACTGTAAAAGAAATGGCCCAGGACTTCCGTGACTGTTGTACTTCTATTGGATGGAAAATTTCCCCTGCCCCCTCTCTGTCCCCAACAGTGAAAGGCTACTTCTTTGCAGCTTAATGTGAGCTCTGTTGGGTGGGAAGGATCTTCAATCAGAGCTCTCACCAAGTGTTTCCTGTCTCATACTCCAGTGGAACCTCCAGTTTGAGATAACAGTTCCTACCTTTCAGGCTTCGTTTTACTTGTTGCCTGCTTCCTTCCAGCTTCTCAGCTTCAGAAAACATACAGCACATAGTTCACTTCCTTTCTCTTTCTTTCATTTGTATTTGAGTTTACTTGACTTTGCTGAATGAAGACTTGCTTTAGTAGCATCTTATTTTCTGTGTGCAGGCTTTGTGTATAGGATTTCAGATGTGTGCAATATTTGGTGTACATAGAGAATGGGTTGCATTTTGGCCATTTTTTTTCTCTGGTGTCAGCCTATTGCATTAGCCCAGAAATAACTTTGGTCCTTGGTAATTTAAAATATTTTCCCTCCAGGACAGTGACTGTTGAGGACTTAGTTTAAGGCACTTGCACTGTTTCTCTCAAGTGACAAATTTAGAACATTCTTTGTGAATATATATATATCTATCTATATATTCACAAATATATATCTATATATCTATATCTCATGCCACGTGCTATCTCTAACCTAGACACTGCCCCAGCCTATGTTATGGTGACACACACATGTGTCACAGTACAGTTAAAGTTTTAATGGTATATTGGCTGAGATTGCAGAATTCCCCTGGAGTTTATCTAAGGATAAACTCAGGCCATACAAGTAGTGCAAAAACAGATAGAATGTATCTGTTTAAGACCTTGTGTCTTACAGGCTTGATGCCTTCCAAATGTCCTGCCTGTGTTCCTCACTTTGTATCATCTTCTGCACTAACCATGCAAGAATGATTCCCTTTACACAGAGATGCATCTCTGCTCTCAGTTTTGCCTGTTGCAACCTCCACAATAAGCGTTTTAAAATACTTCAGGTCCATTGTTTGATTTTCTAGTTCTCTCTAGTATTCACTGTGTGGAGGCTTCTGTAGGTTGTAAGGTCATCCAAACAGAGAAGAACTCTGTATATTTTTCTGTTGTGGAAATACATCGGCATAGAGCACTAATTGCTCATTAGAAGTGATTTTGAAACACATTTCTATCAGTCCTGCCCGGTGGCTTTGCATAAGTGTGTGTGCAAAGGACATGCTACCTATGACTGGGCAGCCTATAAACTTCTTCCAGGCATATCCCAGGAACCAAACCCAACTTCCCTCACTTATGTGAAAAGCCAAAGGTCCATAACCCACTTCCAGATAATGGAGCATTTGACTAAGAATGATTCTATTGATACTTAATGTTTTTAAAAGTTATTGTGGTGGAAACAATGTAATTTGCTTTTACTCCAACCAAAATATTCATTAGCCAACTCTTAAATATTTTCCTGGCTGCACTTCTAGGAGCAGCTCTGCCTCATTTTCCTTGAAAATTAGTATTCCTGTTAATGGAGTTAATGCCTCTATGGGAAACATCAGTGAATTTATGTTGTCCGAAGAGTTAGAAATTCAAGTTTGCAAATGCTTCCCCAAACCAAAACAAATAGGAGCTTGAGTGCCTGCATTTCCTTGAGGGTGGGAAGCTTCATTTGCCTGTTTGGAACAGCAATTCATTTTTCATTAAGCCAACTATTGTTGACAGCAGGTTGAAGTATGCAGCTCTGGTATGCTCGCAGAACACTACTGTTCTTTTAAATTGCAAGCTGGTGGTAAATTTGAGGGCCCACTCACAGCACAGATGGCATTTTGTATTTTTCTACTTTTTTTTTTTTTTTTTTAAATTTCTTTTGGCCTAGTGATAGGAATTAATTGTGAAAAGGAAAAACGATGCTGATAAGCTCTGGGTGATAATACACAGTTCTGATATAGTATAACCAGTTTATTGAAACAGAGAGAGCTTTCTGTCCCTTGGACTTTACCATTTTCACATGATTTCTGGCAGACTGCTGGAAGAAGGTCATTTTAAGTCCTTCTTAACTGCTGGATTTAATTTTTTTTTAGTATGTTTCTAACAGTTTTGTTTCAGATTAATTTCATCTTTAAAGAAATCAAGACTTTATAGAAATAGAAGATGATCTGAATTGCCTCCCCTCTCCCTCCCGTCCGTTCCAAGGGCTAGGTGTGTGCTGGCTCCTGGCTATTGCAATGCATGTGCCATAAGAGGATTGTGACTTGAGGAAGGGGTACTTGTGTCCTGAACACAGCCATAGCCTCTGCAGAAGAGGAATTGAGCAGAACTCCTCCTAAACAGAAAAAAAAATAAATAATTCAGAGCTACAGAAAGCTTAATCCTGTGCAGACTGCCTGGAAAGACTCTTCTTTCCTTCCTCAATAATACTCTAGAGCAACATCCTTTAGAAGAGGAGTGGGAGGAGATGGATGGTCATGAGGTCTTACAGTTTATGAGGAGCTCAGAATTAAATCTGAAAAGGGAGGTTATTATGTGGTATGGGCTGTGCTTTCTCACAGATCCAAAAGGGTGAGGGAGCTCTGTTGCAATGTTGCACACTCCCCACAGTCTTTCCACAGAGAGGAGGTGTAGTGCAAATTTACACCGAAATGTGTTTCGGCTTGGGAAGGGAGAGGTTGGCAATGAAAAATTCTGGCAGCCGTACCTGTGTGTCTGCTTTTAAGCTTTGGGATGAGGTCCTGCAGTTGGGGACAGCATTGTGGCTGGGAGCTGCCATCCATGGGTGGTGTCCCCTCTGGCACATGCGTTCCCTGTGCTACAAAGTTTCCTGTTGTTAGAAAAGTGCCTGTTTATCTTTGTTTTTCTATGTTTTGATGTTTTCTGTTTCTCTTCATTCTCCAGATATGAATCCCCAAATATTGCCTTACGTTGTGGAATTATGCTGAGAGAGTGTATCCGCCATGAACCCTTGGCCAAAATCATACTATTTTCAGAACAGTTCAGAGACTTTTTTAAATATGTGGAAATGTCAACATTTGATATTGCTTCTGATGCCTTTGCTACATTCAAGGTAAAATTATTCAATACCTGCATCATAATTTGTGTCAAAAGCAGCACTCCATCAGAAGTCATCACCGAATGTTGTGTTGCTGGGTGGCTTTTTTATTGTTCAGGAAAGGATATAATTAACCCTTGGTCTGATTGTAGCAGGATTCACAACAGTGATCAAGTCTGCAAAGAATCTTTAGAGAAATGTAAATCTGTATTTAATTAACACTCTTCACCTTGATAACCCACGGTCTTTTATGCGACTATTTGAAACTCAAATTAATCATGTATTACATACAGTTCTTGTAAAATGCATAACCTTTTTCTCTCCCTACCGTCCCCCAAGACAAACCTGCTGCCCATTATGACCACACCAGTAAATAGAAGGCATCATTTAAAACTAACATTTGAAATCATTGTAATTTTTGCTGTTCCTTCTAAGCTCAGCAGTCAAGTTTAGATTAATGCCAAGCCTGCTAATTATTTTACAGTGTATTCATAGTCTTACTTTTGTGATCCATGGTTCAGTGTAAGCACTGTAGTGCTAAAAGCTAAGTAGGTGGAAGCACTGCACAGGCTCTGTGTAGAGTTTGTGTTGTATTAAAAACGAGGTTGGCTGAAGCTGCCAAATTTCTTGGAGTTTGCATGAGACCATCATCATTCCCACCAGGCGCTAGTATAGTCTTTGAGAAAAAAAAAAAGTGCCTGAGGACTTCACATACAGGGAAGATTACCTTATTTCTGAAAAACAATTTAAGAAAGCTGAGGGAAAATCTTTTTAGTTAAAGACTCTTCTAAATACAGATGTAACTCCTTTTTTTCTTATATCACTGAGCTTCTTGCTGTCATAGAAACACATTGTTTATTCTTTCCTTTCAGAGCTAATTAGAAACATGATTAGACAGACCTCAGAAGTAATTGTAAGGAATGTTAGAACTCAGCTCAGTGATTCAACATACACTGAAACCTGGCTTTTTACTGATGTTTACTAACCTACTGAATGGGATGAAGATTTGCATAATAGAGATAACGTTGCATTCTTCAGTAATGACTTGAGCAGGATTAGCAATTCAAATCACCCCTTAATCAATTGCAGCATCTTTCCCTTACTTTAAGTTTCACTGTTGTGGTGTCCATTAGGTAAAGGTTATGAAATTCAAAGTAGCACAGAAACGCAGATAACCTATAAAAATGCAGTATGACAGAGATATTTAAATCTTTTGTTTCTGGCATTTTACCCTGTCCTCAGAAGAATATTTGTCTCTGGTCAGAAAAACTGCTCCTGGACTCAGTTCCCAGCTTGACAGAACAGATATACATCTTCTCCCCAGGTCCTGCTTTGAGCACGACACAGAGTGAGGTGGTGGTGATGGACAGTCTTCACCCCAGCCAGGAGGAAGGATGGGGACAAGGGTCAGTTAAGCTCTAGCAGGGACTGAAGATTGCTACAACCCTCCCAAAAAAAGAGGGATTGATGTTGTTCGCAGGTCTACAACTGTAGAATGTACTTCTGTCCCCTGTGAATTGAGTGTATTTTTAGCAGGATTTAAAAATAGAATTCTACATCCTCACATGCACTGGAAAGAGAGGAGTATGAGGGCAGTTCATCCTCAGACAAGGACAGAAATTGCCTTTTGAAATGCTTGGGGGAAATGTATTTAGTTTTAATATTAGTTTTTTTGAAATTGCCTCTTAGCACCTGGTACATGGTCAGTTCTGGAAGTAAACCAGCTGCTCATCTCATCTCATCTCCTGTTTGTCTGTTACTCTGAATAGCTGGAACAGCAAGAAGTGATGTGGAAGCAATTGAATCATGAAATATGGAGCTACCTAATTTCTAATACTGGAAAAATAAGTGCTGTGATTGCTTGCTGGCTGGATTACTGAACTCACACTTTCAGTTGTGTTGCCCCTATGTTGGGTTTGTTGTTGCCACCAGGGTGTCTGGTTCAGAGCTGAAAGCCTTGGATAGTCTGTGCACCAGAGGAGGGCTTAATTAAATATGCATTAAAGTCTGAGGATATTTATAGTAGGGAAGTACTGGAATTTTTTATGATCTGGAGATGTACTTCTTAATTAAAGTTATCCAGGTGCATTGCAGAGAGGAAACAGAGCTGTTAAAAATGCAGAGGGAAAGGGCTTGTATTTCAAGGTATAAGCTGGCTGTGGAAGGTGCAAGCAGTGCTGGATGAATGCTGCTGCTCCACGCTTCCTCATCATTTCCTATGAAAAACTCATTTTGGATTATATTTCATTTGTGCCCCCTATTGAAGGATGTTGTACTTGCCTCTAAGTGCCCTGCATAAAAGCTTCTGAATCACGTGTTTCACTCAGCCTTTAAAACTGCTGTCGCTGCAGTCCTGCTAAATGAAGGGACGTATTTAAAACAGGCACTGGATTTTGGAGTGCTCTGCTTTCCTCTTATAATTGATGATAAAAATAAATTAAAGGATTAGTATGTAAAGGATTTCTTTTATTTGTGAGGATGTGTCTGTACATCTGCTTGAGCTCCTCATCAGCTTCAGTCTCTGCCTGGGTAGGGAAACAAGAAAAAGATTATGAAAAGGAGACGAAACTGATTAACTGAAAAATACCAACTTGAATGGACTTCATCAGGCATTTATTGTGATCAATGTTGTGTTTTAAAAGAAGCAGTAAGATAAAAATCATACTTAAATGCCTCACACTGGTCACTCCATAGCTATTCATGCAGTAAAAAGACTTTAATTCCTTGTGGAGCTGAATATTTGCATCTCTGTTGCTGAGCACCAGCATCCCCATTCTGTGGAAGAGGTTTTTTAAATTTAAATTTGAATTAGTTGGCCTTTTAGAATGGGAGGCAGCCTGTCCAGATGTTTGAAAGGTCTGATACTGCTTCGTGTCAGAAAGCCAACCCTAGGCAGAAAAAGCTCTAGAGAAGGGACTCATCCCACTTACCTGAGACTCTTTCTTGGGAAGAGAGTGGAGGTGGAGGGAGCCTGGATGGCTTAGCTTAGGTTGGTGCCTAGGTTTCATTATTAAATAGCTAAATGTAAATACAGTGGTTGAATTTGAGTATTCCTTGTCATATTCTTGGAGGTGAGCTATAGCAGTTCAGCCTTAGCATCATTCCCAGCATGTAGATCACTTTTGGCTTGGAGACCATAGCTCATCCTCCATAAAGGATTGATTTACTTTCTTCCATTTCCCCATCCCTGTTTAATGTGAGTACTGTGCACTAGAACCTGTCAACAACAAGAAAAGGTGGGAGGGAAACAGGAATAAAAAGAAAGAGTACAAGAATAGTTCTATATTGATTCTGTTAGCGTTACATTAACTGAGTTCTCCCTGAAGTCCTACTAAAAACAAAATGAATGTAGTGTTGTCTATAGAAATTATGTTGTAAATGCCTTCTGCTCAAAAGTGCTGAAATACATTTGAGAATCAAGAGACAATCAAAGGAGCTTGCTCTCTCAGGTAGCCTTTCTCTGTTCTTCCCCAGGACCTGTTAACACGACACAAATTGTTGGTGGCAGAATTTCTGGAACAAAATTATGATGTAGTAAGTATCAATGCTGAAAGAATTAAAAAAAAAATCTATTTATGCTTGGCTGGAAAAAAATACACAGGGGGTTTCATGCTCTCTATCAACTCCTCACACAGGACTGCAAAACCAAACACTGGTTTGTACTGGAGCAGAATCCACGCCTGGCATGTGAAATGCAGGTGCCCCCTCTGCCCACACCTGGGACACATGCCAAGGTTTCAGGAGAGCTCATAGTTTAAAAGCAGGTTTTATTCCTTGCTGCGTGCATCGGATCTCCTTGCGTGTGAATGGAACTGAAACTTCGCATGCAAACAGATCATGGGGGGAAACCTGTGCATAGTTTTAAAGTTTTGTGACATCCCAGCATTGATAGGGCCATACTGGTGTTATTTATTGTACTTTGGGACAGAGAAGAAGAGTTACTGAAAAATATTTTAACATGATTGGAAATTACATGCACCTAAATGAGGTCTGAGTATTCCTATTATCTTCTAAGGCGATTAGTCCCTTGGTTAGCTGCCGTTTTTCACTTTGATTTTTTGGCTCCATTTTTGACCAAATTTGGGTCAGAAAAATTCCATTGGATTCAACTAAAATTGGACCGATACAGCTCATGGAATTAGACTGTGGGTTATGTTTTCATGTTACCAGAGGTATTCTTTATTTCATTGCCAAAATGAAAAGACAAATTTCTTTCATTCTGGTTACCATGAAGGTTAAATAAAGAGCAGGCTTATTATTGCTGAGTCACAAATGCAACTTAGCTGGAGCAAAACAAGTGTCTCTGCTAATCTTTTCTCTTAATACTGAAGCACTGCACTGGAACATTTATTTAATGTTTTAAATTTTTAAGTATTAATTGCCTAAGCAAGGTTTGGGGTTTTTTTGGTGACTATTGGACAGCAGTGTTGATTTTTCCCACTTGTTTGGTAGTTGGTTTGAACATATTGCAGCCTTCTCTCTCAGTCTTCTTGACCGCAAGATTCCTTTGGTCCATCCCTGCAAAATCCAGCACACACTTTGCTCCTAGTGGCCCTTGCTGGGCAAACAGCTTTAATGAGTGAGGGTGCTGAAGGCAGGTGAGGCAGCACTTCAGAAAAGGAGCATTTGGGATGCACCATCATCATTTTGGGGTGTTGTATTAAGTCACACAGCCAGGCATGACCACGATATGAGTGAGTGGATGTTATGTGTTGAACCCACATGTCATTGCAGCAGAGTCACCCTTCTGTAAGAGAAGCCTGTCTAGGCACTGGCTTACTTCTGTCCCAGTTGGCTCACAGGGCCCCTGTTCCATCCAGTCCATATGTGGTATTCCCCCTCTGCAGAACTTGGAAGAGGAGTGTTCCTGGGCGTTAATTCACTGCATGATAACCACCCAAGAGCTGGGCCTGGCATTGCAGTGAAGTGTTAGAGGGTGGCACTGTTGTAGCCTCTGCTGCTCCTCTGAGGTGAGAAGGACCAAGAGAAGGAAGGATGCACATGAATCTGATGCATTTGTGTTTTCTTGTTATTCTAGATCTTTGAGGATTATGAAAAACTCCTTCATTCTGAGAATTATGTAACAAAGAGGCAATCTTTGAAGGTAAAATCTCTCAGCACTTTCCTCCTAAATTTGTACTCCATGTTATGCAGAATATCAAGGTGCATTTATGGCGATGGAGCAGCCATTTTCCTATCAAAAGAAGAACTAAGGGCTTGTGATGCTCTTCCTGAAATGCACAAGAGCTCACTGTGTCTTTTCTTTCCTGGGACCTCTGGTGAAGCATTGGGCCATTTCTGTGGAACAAGCACTACCACTTTTCCTCTGACCTCAGATCTGTGCTTTGGTTCAGAACGTGGGTTACAATGAACTTGGGAGTACCATGGCCCTCTCTGTCTGGTGCACCAAGTGTGACATGGCCTGCACATGGAAGCAGAGGAGGGTGTGAATGTAACCTGGGAATGAAATGAAATGAAAGTGTCTTTGTGGGACAGCTGCACTACACTTGCTTCTTTCCTAACTGCTCACACCAGCCCCTCTTACACCCAGCCCATATGCAGGGCCCCTCTCTATTGTATTTAGAAGATGAGCATTACTGGCCATTAAGTCACCCACGGCATGGTAAGAAGTCTATATCCTTTTTTTTTGTTTAAAGGTAGTGACATTGAAACCTCTTAAGCAAACATTGAAATAGGCTGATGCTTTCTTTGCATTCAAAAATGATGCAGTCAACTGAAAAAAAAGTGATTTTTTTCTAATTGTGCTTACAGCTTCTGGGGGAACTGATTCTGGACCGACACAACTTTGCCATCATGACAAAATACATCAGCAAACCAGAAAACCTGAAGCTGATGATGAACTTGCTGAGAGACAAAAGTCCCAACATTCAGTTTGAAGCATTCCATGTGTTCAAGGTGAGCCAGTATGAATTGTAGAGGTCTCAGACTTTCTCTTCTCCTCCTAAAAGTGTCTTTCAAGCTGGACGAGAAGAAGTCAAAAAAAAGTAAGGTAAAAGTTGGGGTTTACAGTCACTTTTAGCACTTGAGAGTGTCATAATTGAAAACGTTTCTATCACTCTCCGTCTGATATCTGTTTGCCTGCCTTCAGGTGAGACCCAAAGCAGCATCTTTTTGGGTTGAGCTGGAGGTAGTCAGTCAAGTAGCCATGAGCTACAGGTAACAAATTATACAAGTTCTAGGTAGTATCCAGGGAACCTTCTCCCAACTCCTGGATCATTTTACCATGTGATTCTGGGTAAAGATAAAAATAAAAAGGTCTTAACAGTCTACATTAAGATTAAAGTAGATGGTGCTGGTGCTGGGCATCAGTGCAAACACAATTTGCTTTTAAAGGTATTAAAAAGATTTGGTAAATCTGAGCTTGAAATTAGTTTAATCCTTTCTCATTTTGCGGTGACATTAATGCAGCGTTAAACAATTACCAGACCCAACCAGTGTCCCTTTTTTCATGATGATTAATGTTAATAAGTTAGAAGTTTACCATTTTCCTATCAAAAGAGTTCTGTGCTCTGGGACAGAGGGCAAGTCAGATTGTTATACAAAACTAACTCTAATTTGGAATGAACATGTTAATTTCAAACTATAAATAGAGTTGTTAATGATTATAAGATGAGGAATTTTGAGCCTCTAAGGATATCCCTTCCCTAAGATGGCTAAAAAAGATACCAGATAACACCAAATGACTGTGGAAAGAGGTTACATCACCCTCCACAAATTCAGAGTGATTCGTTGAGTTTTATACTTATGCTATTTCTGATTTGGAAAAAAAGCTTTCAGATTTTCAGTGTGGAGACTTAGAGAATGTGCAGCTTCTTCAAAAAGCTTTTAGTTTTCTAAAAGGGAAAAAAAAGCTTCAAGGAGGATTAAAAAAAAATTTCCTATGTGAAATATGCAGCTTGATAAGCTGTTCCCTTGCTGACTTCCTCCAGTCAACTAAACCACTGTGAGTAACTTGTACTCTTCCTCCTTATCAGGAGGTGTGTGGCTCCAAGATAAAGTGAGCAGTCTGGCTCCAGACACTTGCAGCCTTTGAGATGCCAGTGGGGAGAAGGTATCAGAGGATTGGGCTTTCTTAGCCAGTCTGTGAATAAAAGCAAGACTTTTATTTTTGAAAGGAATGAGTTGCTGTTCCTGAATTAATGATAGGCATGGACCGGGCCTTGGGAATGGCTGATTTCACTTATTTTAGGGGGCATTCAAAAGGACTTGGAATAACGTGAAAGGATTCCAGTGTGCAACCATGGCACACATTGCTGTTCCCCCCATTCTGCCTTCCCATTCCTCCTTTCCAGTATGTTGCATTCCCATTTCCAGTTAGAGTGGGGATATTGCAGGCTCATCCTTGCTTGACCACTTGCAGTTGCTGCCATGTGGACATAATGCTTGGACCTTGGAGTGCCAGCAAAACAAACAGTGAGAAACAGTAGTGTTGTGTCTCTTGAGTTCAAAGGGTCAAACTCTGTCCTCAGATACCTCCATAAAATTTTATTGGTCTTTTCCAGTGGTACCAGTCAGCAGCATTTCAGCAGGGCCAAGACATTCCCATGGCGTTTCTCACACTGCCTCACACACACAGTGCTCATTAAAGGGGGAGCTGCAGACTCAGAGCAGAACCTGATCAGCTGGAAATTGCTCATTCACAACCACCAGCAGGACGCTATAGAGTAACTGTAGAGGTGCAACAGCTGCCTTTCTAGGATCCTCCTCACTGAGGATCTGGGGTACCTGGATGTAGCAGCATCCAGGTGCTCACCAGGGGGGTGTCATTACAGGGTATGTTACAGAAAATTTCACTGTGAATTAGCTTTGTAAAGAGGGTCAGGGAAGCTCTTTTCCCTCTGATTTCGCTTCTTAAATTGAGTTCTAACTTCTTGAGCACCACTGAAATCCTTAAGTATTCAAGAGACTGGCTGTTTGTGCCATGTTCTGCAGTGTCCCTGTCTCCTGTTTCTGGGTTTGTGTCCCTCAGCCCGGTTCTCTTGTCAGCTGTAATAATTCCATGTTAATGTAACTGGGAGAGGAATCTTGTCCTCAGCTTCTAATCTCATCAATTTTAAACTGTGCCTGCATTTCTAAATTATGCTTGCAAAATACCTATGCAGTCCTGGATGAAATTACAGTAGGCTAACGACAGTGATTTGGAATCAAAGCTCTGCTAAGAAGGGGATACTTGCAGCTCTGTCTGAGCTGCCAAAAGATTTGGGTTTAAATTACCCGATTTAGATGTTTCACCAGTTAGACACAGTTGAAATGAAAAAGCGTTTGCTTTGTAGGCATCCAGATTCCAACACTCCCATGCCCCAGCTGACCCAAAAAAAGGCTTATGACTCTTACTTCCTGAGGCAATTTCTAATTATTGAAGATTTCAAACTGTAAGATAGAGATTAAAGTGATGAGCACTTCTAGTGCAAACTTATTTTGCAGGAACATTTTGTGTCTGAAAATACCAATACCCTCGAGATCTGAGAATATTTCATTCATCCAACCTTCTGTGAGTGAGAAAATGAAGACAGAGTGCCCACTTGCTCTGCCTCTTTCTATCCTCCATTTAGGAGATGGTTGATCTTCCTCCTAACTCCAGCCCCTCCTCTTCCTTTTGCCTGAAAAAAATGGACCTTCCACCTTGCAGCACCATCCTAAAGGTCTGCAGCTGCTTTGTAAAACTGGATGTCCCAGACAACGTATGCATAAGGATTACCCAGTATTTAATCACGAGGAGAAGCTAACACACCTCACCCCTTCCCTCCTCCTTCATAAATAATCCAAGGGGATCAGTTAGAGTTGTAGGCTTTGAGAGTCACCGGTTTTTCTCTGCAGTGATTTCAGTGGATAGCTGTCAGTCTCGAGCACGCACTTTGGGGATCAAATATTGGGAGGGGCTCTCCAGCTCCTGTGCCGGGTTTGTGATGTGTTTCATTAGTGGAGCCTACTTTGAGTTTGCCCATCTGTAGGGGAGACCATATCTTTCAGATGTATGTGAACATGCTGCAGGTATTCCTTTGACCTCACATATTCACAAACAAAGGGTAGGAACAGCTCTCTTGGATTTCATATAAACAATTTGCTGATTTTGAGGAAAACACCCTATAGCAGTGAGCTGGGATTATGCTACTTTCTTGTTCTTAAGAACACATTTAGCAAGATATATTTTACAGTTTAAATCTAAAAATAGAATGGGTACACTGTGTTTTGTGACCTCAGTTTCATTTTTCCATTCTCTTTCATGCACATTACGAGCTACCTCCTGCAGCTTGCTCTGCAAATGGCCTCACATAATTTGACCATACTGACAGTTAGCTCTTGGTACAAAGCTGAGGCTGTGTTTGTGGGGATCTGTCTTCTCTGTTTCTCAGCTGGATACTCTAAAGGGCAGGGATTATTATGTGAAGCATTGTGTTATAAGCAGCATGAACTGTGTGTGTTCTGTGTGTGCAGTGTCCTGACAGCAACACTGTGCATGACACCAGAGTAAGTCTGAAAATACTCAGTCCAGGGCATCCAACCTTTGTAATCACTTTTGCTCTGCTGTTGTCCCAGAGGGTGGTAATGCCTGGTTATTAATTGTAAGGAAATAAGGTCAAATTCTCTAATTAAGTAATTTTGATGTTTGTTTGAAAAAATACATTAGGAATTTTAATGGAGAAGGTAGCAACAGTTGCAACAGTTTGGACAACTTTTGAAGCTTCAGAGTTGATTTTCATTCCAGGCCTTTTGCAAATACTCATGAAATGGACCTGTCTCTGTATTGAGACAGCTTTATTTAGAGTTGGAATTTTTATATGGGTACTGTCTTTATTTTGGGTCTCTGTCTCTCTCATCTGTCTGAATTTAGTGCTCTAGAACATACATCCGTTCATAATAAAATCGCAGGTGACACAAAGTTCTCTGTGGTTCGATCCAACTTCATTTTAGTTGAAATGTTCCAGATAGCATTAATAATGTTTCTTCTTTTTAGGGATTGATCTCCTTCTCTATGACAATACAGACTTCTGAATGAGGGAGACCCTTCCTAGCATAAAGTCTCATGGTGATCCTACTCTGGCTCTGTGAAACTGGTCAGTTGATACTGGCACAATTGATTTTATTTGCTTAGCCAAAGTATTGAATAACATTTCAGGAATTTTCTGGTCCTTGAACATTCTTTACGAGTCCCTGTTGACACTGAGCAAGACTGGCAGTTGAGATGATCTTTGTTTGACTGTTCACTTTGCCAGTTTTGCAAGGGGAAGATTGTAATCTATAAATAATTGAGCAGGAAGATAAACAGGATGTGATGGCTTCTATTAAACTAAGTTCTTTATTGTTTGCTATGGTAATACCAGTGGTAGGACCAATATGAAATACTATTTACTAGGTTTACCACCAATCTTTCAGTTCTGTTTGCAGAGCAGAGAGCTTTTACAAGAAGAATTATTTAGATTTCTTAATTTTGAGAGTCACCCTTCAGACCAGTATTAGGAAGGCCTAATATTCATTGAAGGAAGATGTTCAGCACTTAAAGGTCAGGCTTTCTTTGATGGCTTCCATTTGCATTGTCATCAGATGATTTCTGAACATGTGGGACCTGACAGTGTATTTGATGGTTTCTTCTCCTCGTCACCAAGGGGGAACTGAACTGCAAAATGAAAATTTTTTATGAAGATCTGTAAATCCCTGTCTGTAGGCTTACATCTCTCTTTTCCCCAAAGCAGTTCATCCAGATGACTAGGGGCTTATCATAGTCCAAATCCTGGGAGTATCCAGCTTCCATCAGCATGATCACCTGCTGTAGGTCAGCACACAGGGAGCTGCTTCCTGGGGCTGCTGCAGCTGAGAGCATGAAGTGCTGCAGCCTCATCCAGAGCCAAACATCCTTCTGTTTCTGAATCTTGTGTGAGATCTCAAGATTCATGTTTCCTAGATAAAGCACAGACTGGAAAGCTGTAAAGTACATTCAGGAGTGATTTACCTCCCCAAACCCTTTTTCTCCCAGCTTTAGGGGAACCAATGCATCAACAACAGTGTATCAAAGTTACTTGCAAAGGAGGAGATGCTGCTGTCAGATGCAGCAGCTGTTGAAAGTCCCTCAGGTGTTGTGAGAGCTGTGAACTGGCCATCCTACTCACAGGCAGATGTGTCCCTGGTATGAGGCTTCCCTGTGAGTACTCTGGGCATCGTGTGGGAAAGGGGCTGCTCAGAGGGGATCCTTGGGAAGTTTTAGGTGGCAAGTGGGAATAAAAAGGAATTATTTAGGATGATAGCTCAGGGTAATTAGGGAAGGGCAGGGTGAAGGCTGGTGTGAATAGCTGGAGATCGTATACTGTCACTGGGACCATGGCCTGGCCACTAGATGAAGGAAAACTGTAATACACTTGGGAAGTGTTCAGCCAGCATGGCAGAGATTGCAGCTCTTTCTGCAGAGCAGATGACAAAGTACCTTGTGGCAGGGACTCCTAGGAGCAGCCTAAGGAGGAGGGATCCAGAGGAGACAAAAGACTATTCTGGCATCAGGATGCCAAGGTTTAAGAGCAGATGCTTTGCCTCACCTTTGTGAAATAAAACGTACTTTTAGCTTCCTTTTTGGGTAGAAGTACTCAGTGGGGTGCTGTTGGTGTGTGTTGAACCCCACTCCTTCCACACGTTCCCCTGATGTGACACTTTCCCCAGCACTTGTATAACATCCTCTGATTTTGGAGCATGAAGCCTAATGGTGGGTCCAGTCTGAACCTTGCCCCATGCTTTGCCATGTGTTGTCTTAAGGACAAGAGGCTGTAGCACAGCCACCCAGGACAGAGTGTGTGTGATCCTCATCAGGTAGCACAGCTCCTCCCTGAGCAGCTGGATGTAGCCCAGGTTTTCCTGTGGGCACAACCTCAGTGGAGACAAAGGGACCTGCAGAAGAGCAGATCAGGAGCCAGCGGTGGTGCCGCCTGTGCTCGGCAGGACAACATGCCATTCTGTACTGTCAGCAGATGTTTGTTTTCATTCTGGTTTGGACAGGCTTGGAGGGAAACTGGACACTTTCCAGTTCTGTCCATCCTTAATTTCTTCTCATAGGGCAGAGAATAACTGGAGTTATTTCTGTCATTGCACAAGAGCTCAGGCGGTGTTTGTTGACCAGCCATGGTAACCTCGGTGTGAGCCAGATGTGGGAGCTGCTCCCGGGGTGGTCAGGGTGTGCTGCACGTGTGTTCCTGCTGCGAGCCCTGTGCCCCCTCTGCCCCTCCTAACCAACATCCCCAGAACCCCATCTCTGTGGCATCCCGAGGTCCCTGAAAAGAGCCTTTCACTGCTGGCCTTTGCAACCAGCCTTAGGTTTGCACTTAACCCAGAGAAAATGTTAAAGAAACAGTGCATGAGGGGTCATGTTCAGAGTTGTAAAACTGCAGCTTTACTGATTACAGGAGGAAAAGTCAGAGCCTGGGTAGGTTTCTCCTTAAAACCTACTATTGAAGAAGGCCAGTAAGCCCACATTGCTGGGCTGGCTGTGCCAGGTGAGTATCTGTGTCTCACGTCACCTTCCTGCATTGCCACTTTCCTCTGGTCAGCAAGGGCTGCAAAGGTGCTGGGCACACCACAACCCTCCTGTTCCTGCTGCTGTAAGTTTCCATGCTCCCATGAATGGATTAGGCAGAGGGAAGTGAGGCCTCTGACATATTTTTCCAAACCAAAACAAAGCTGGCAAGTCTAATTTTAGGCCTGGTTTAATATGGAAATTATATCAACACTGACACAAAGCTTTTCCATTCTTCTATAATTAATTTCTGTGTATTTGTCTTGCGGGTGGGAAGAGGCTGAGAATTGATAGCTCCCTCTCAACAGCTGGGTTTACAGTCAAAAGTTTTTATCAACAAAGAGCAAAATTAAAGGGAAGTGATACCACACACGGGCATAAGTTTTGCTTCAATTTGCTGTTGAACCAACATATTTGAACTCCTCTCTGTCTGCCTTGGAATGAGGTGAGTAGCTGTAGAGTATCTGCTCAGTAGCCTTCAGCTGACTTGTTAGAAAGTCACTTATGGGTATGTTGTGACTGATGTTCCTCTGTCTCTCTGTGTCCCTTGCTGTCTCCCTGTGCCTGATTTTGTTTGCATGTTAGGTTTTTGTGGCCAGTCCAAATAAAACACAGCCTATTGTGGAGATCCTGTTGAAAAACCAACCCAAGCTAATTGAGTTTCTGAGCAATTTCCAGAAAGAAAGGACGGATGACGAACAATTCACTGATGAGAAGAACTACCTGATTAAGCAAATCCGAGACTTGAAAAAGCCAATGGCATGAAGAACACCTCTTGTTTTCCACTATAGGCATTAATCTCAGTTTTCAAGTTCCTCTGTGTCCCTTAAACACCACAATAGTGCTTGAGAAGGCACAGCAAGTGCCTGGTTTTTATTTTGTCTTTGTTCCTAGATGTCAAGAGTATAGGGGTTTTACATGAGAACTAAAAAAACCAAAAATCTAGAATAATATATTATTTTTAATCAAGACTATAATTATTTATGTCAGTTTAGAATCTCTCTGTAATAGAGCTGGTTTGACAGATTTGTTTTTGTGCTCAAGAAGAATGAACCTCTTTGCTTGACTTTATCAGCAAACTCAAGCTCTGGCAAGTGCACAGAGCAGGTCTTCTGAGGACTGTGACGTCGTTCATTTGCACCTGTAGTTGTGACTTGGTTCTAGTGCTGCACACACACAAGACTGTGAAAGAGTACATTGGTCTCTGGAGTTAGCTGCACTTATAAGTCAGGTTCTTTAGTCAAAACTATGGAAGATGAAAAAGCGGCAAAGGTCACATTTTTGCTTCATTTTGTGTTATTTCATATTTTTTCCCCCCTAGATCAGAGGTTTTCTATTCAGTGCTAGGGAATAGATGGATATATCAGCCATTTGAGCTGTTTCTGCCCACCTCCCATTTCCCTGTATGTCATCTATCTTGTGCTAGAGCACAGGCTTTTCCTACCAGCTCCCAAGCAGTCTCATGGAGGAGCAGCCCCACATACGCGGTGCTCACATGCCCCGTAATGGGAAAAGGCAAGGACAACCCCCTCCATCAAAGGCCACACTGTATTGCTGATAAAGTGATTCTACATCTATGGAAACCATCCATAGTCAAGATCATTGGGTGGTAGCCAGAGCTGCTTGGCTGAATTGTGACAAGGGCTGAGCCTCAGCACCAGAGTGAGGGGAGGGTCCTTAGTGTCCTTCCATCTGAATTCCAGTCCTGGCTGTGCAAGCTGGGGTTGAGTTGAGTTCAGCAACAGAATCATGAAAAGGCCTCAGCCAGATCTGCTGCGTGGGCTGAGGTCCCTGAGCCTGCAGGTGCTGTCACAGCTGAGAGCATTTACTGGATACCAAGGCTGGGAGGCCCCTGGGCAGCCTCAGGCACCAAAGGCCACCCGTGGTCTGGCATTTTCTGTCCTTGTTCATCCTGACATGAATTCAGGTTCTGTGTTAAAGTTGTAGAAGAGGAGGTAGTTGCACCATTAATGTTGTAAGTTTAATAAGCTCTATGATACAGTGTTTCCCTTGTGTGTTTGAAGAGTTTTGGGGGTCTTTTATTTTCTAACACGACAATGTTATTCTGATGCTTTCTTAGAAAGAGGAGTTTGAGAGCAGGGAGTGGAAATTTCTTGAATTTTTGTGGACAGCCTAAGTTCTGAGTTTTCCTATTTGCTGTAAGAAAGTGCTCTAGCTAAAACTCTAGCTAATGCTTCAGGTAACAGGTGACACTGAATTGTCAAACAGAACAAGCCCTTTTCTTCCATTAAACTGTTGTATATTGAAGGGACTGATACTTTAATTTATGTGCTTTAGAAAAGGAAAGAAACAGAACAGATTGTGGTCTCATTTTTTTTTTTTGATGTCAGATACACACAACAAATGTACATCTTAGTTGCCTAGAATTTAAAAAAAAAATTATTTACAAGCTATTAAAGGCATGATTACTGATCACCCTTTATTTCTGTCTCTGGGGGTTTTTTTTGCCTCTTGACTTTCTGGATAGCCAGACTCTATACAGTGCTAAATTCCTTCTCTCCTTTGCCAACTGGTTTCAGCAGATGGAGAGGGTTGTGCACTGCCTTTGGAGCTAATGCTCTCTGAAACATCACCTCTGCAGCCCTGGCAGCCCCAGCCCAGCTTAGCCTGGCCATGAGCCTCACCCCCACCATGTGGGTGGTGGTTGCTGGCAGTGGCCACTTGCAGGTCGATAAGGGACCATCTCTGGAATCAGAGTCCTTGGAGCCAGTCATTTAAATCTGATCCTCTGAGATTTGGAGCATGAATCCGAAGGGTGCTTGGCTGTGCTCTGAGCTCCTGGGGTGCAGCTGGTCTCCAGGGATGGATTAACACAGAGGCACGTGTCCATTGCCTCAGCCTCTGGAGGCATATGAGAACATTGGGCTTTAGCCTATGCTAGGAAAAAGTGTCTAATGGTGTGTTGCTGGGGAATGCCTGCCCTTGACAAAGTGAGCGTGACCCACACAGAGGTGCCCAGAGAGTCTGTGAGGGGTCACGCTGTGAGTGCTTTGTATGGCCTGGACACAGAGGAGCACTTGAAGAGATCCAAACCTGGCAGTAACACGAGGAGCAAGGTTATACCCTGGTGTCTGCGTAGGCAGAGATGTGTCAGGCCAACAGGGAAGAGCGATGGGCCCCGTCCCCGCGAAGGAAACCTTTTCCAGGCCAAGGAGTCTTTGGACCACATGAGAAAGTAAGTGGTAAGGAGAGCTTATGAAAAAGGGGATCTCTGTGTGTGTGTCTGCAACAGGGGGGGTAGGGGGGGGAAGTGGTCTTGCAGGTAAAATGACACATGCCAGGGCCCTTGCAGCTTGTCTTACAAGAAGCTGGTCCTGCAGTAGATAATGCCAACGTATCTCAAAGTAATTGAGTCTTCCCCAAGCTCAACTTGCTTAAGTCTTTGAAAGAATAAAAAGCATAAAAATTGGTGAAGATGAAATTAAGTACCATAATAATATTTCACAGCAGGTGGGGACATATCCCTAATTAAATGAAAATGAGGTCTTTTCTAATACCACTTTGAAATAATGATAGAACTCCCAATTTCCTTTGGTGAATTCAGTCAAGGTGGTTCTTCTGCCTAAGGGAGTGCTCCCACCAGGAACTCGCAATTTATCTGAAATTACTACCTGAGGGAGCTATGTGATTGCAGGACGCGCAATCAGGGAGAAGACATGAAAGAAGATTGTAAACTGGAAAGATAAAGAAGCTGAAGGAAGCCTCTCCATTCCATTCTGCACACAGCATTCAGGGGGTTTGGATCATATGAATGAATCTCTGCCAACATACAAAGTATGATCCTGCAATGTCAAACCTTATTTGATAGAGCAGAGTGCCAGGAATTTTTGAACCATAAGCTTCTGTCATGGGATTTGGGCAGCTTGTGCTGAAATCAGAAAAATCTGATTAGAAGCAGCCACAGGCTCCCCAGAGTGTCCTGGCATGTACAACAGCAGGTGTGAACCAGGGAGAGGCCAAGGACTCTGGCCTTCCACAAATGTGGGCGTTTAAGACCACTTGAGACTCTTAATCTGCATTCTCCAGAGACAAGATCAGATGAGAAGGAAAGAATGACTTGGACCTCTGTTATCTAATGATAACAGCACTCACAAAAGGGAGAGGAGATCCAGATCCCATTTGTTCTCTAGCACGTGCTTTGCTCTTGCTTGTGAAATTGGAGCAGGGCTAAGAGAACCCAGGACTCATTCCAAGGGGTGCAGTGTGTTTGGTCAGTAGAGATGGTTTTTCTCTGGGCCAACAAATGCTTCATTTTTCTTTCTGAAGCAGAAACACTTCAACATTTTGGCTGAAAGCACCTTCCCGCAGAACATCATAAGCCTGGCAGTGAAAGTTGTTATGAAGCAGAGAGAATACAGGTTTTGGTCTCTGTGACATAAAAGGGAATTGTACATAACTCTCCCACTCCTTGACAAAGTGTTGTTGCATGAAGATGCAGGTTTCCATGGACTGAGTATAAGGTGTCACAGATCCTCCAATGGGAGATTCAGCCCCATGGTGAGAGGCAATACTGAGAGCAAGAGCGGCTGTGGCCTGGGGAAGAGAAGGAGCTAAAGTCCCTGCCATCCCAGCCCAGGCTGAAGGGGAACCTTGCCTCCAGCAAAGGATCCAATTCCTCAGGGTCTGATGTGTGAGGCCACAAGGTACCAGCAGCCCAAGCCAGCTCTGAGCACAGTTGGTGCTGGGCAGGCAATAATGGCATCAGACTAAGGGGAAACCCAAAACAAGGTTAGCAGTTTGGTCACATGGTACTGCTCTAAGCCAAGTGTCTCACAGGGGTGTGAGTTGGCCCAGCTCCCCCAAGAACCCCAGGGAGAGGCAGGCAGTGAGCCCAACCCTCCTGATCCATGGTCCTGCTCCGCAGCACCTGCCTTGAGCTGGCCCCTCTTTCCAGGAATGTGAGAGGAGGAAAAACAATCAAACAACCCACCCCCTTCCTATGACATTGATTGCAAGGGGCTTTCCAAAGCCACGGTAAAAATAGCCTTCCCCACCTTAGGCTGTGTCGCACTAAGTGGCAGCATGGGGACAGCCTGTGCCGCGGGTCTAGCGCCAGCCATGGCCCAGCGTGCGGGCAGCTCCTCCCACCTGGCTCAGTAATGACGGAGTACTGGGGACAGGGACGGGTGGGGTCACATCCTGTGAGACAGCGGTGGGCCATACACCCTTAACCACTGCTACAAGAGCCCAGTGGTTGCTTCCATCGCCCTACGGGCACTGGCAGCCGCTGGGAGGGCTTTGCTGCTGAGCATTGGCCCAGGAAAGCCGCGCACTGCCCGCGCTGTCTGCGAGACTGCAGACCCTTGCTGTGGTGCGGCACATCGGGCATGGCCAGGTGTCCCACATTGTCTCAACCTCGTCTCTCAGTGTACCAGTTCTGCACTTTGGTAGTGATGCCCACAGGGCCATGGGATAGGGTGTGCTTTTCTTCAGAGCCTCTCCCGCAAGCACAGATTTGGGAATGAAATTTCCAAATGTCATTGTCCCGTGGCCAAAAATGTAATCCATGTATTTTAACTGCCACACTGTGCCAGCAGGCACCTCCAGCATGTTGATCTTTGACAAGTAGTTGGACACAACCAGCACCTGACTACCAAGGTTCCAAGTAGGAACAGTTTTTTGGCTGTACGACAGACACCATCCCAGTCACTGCACCATAACCCCACTCCTCACAGTTAAACAAACCCCACCCAAATCCCCAATGCTGGTCTCCTGGGGAGAGCTACCAGTCTGCCAGTGAATAGAGTTATTTTTTTCTGAGGGCACAGAGAAGATAGCTCCATGTCTTTGGGGCCATGAAGTGCCTTACTCAATTCTTATGAATAGAGGCCCTTTATTTCCAAATTGCTGGGTACGTTGCCTCCACTGATGCTCAGCTTTGGCAATGCCCTTCAACTGCCTTGTAGAACAGCTGGCTTGACAAGCGTTTGGAGCAGATTTAAAAACACCCTTGTCAAAGCAGAGCCTGCTGCATCTGTTTGTGCAAATACGCCGTCAGGGTGGGCTTTTCGGCACACCCTGGCACAGCCCTGCCCTGGCAGCCAGCAGGGAGCAAACAAACCCAGCCTTTGCTCAGGCAGATGGTCAGATGCCCAATGGGTTCTTTCTGCCTGGGACAAGTGGGAGCCTGCAAGGAGCAGGGCTCTCGAAATCTCATGGGGGAAGTGGAGAAAGGCATCTCCTCTCCATTTTAAAGCTGGGTGTGGGGGAAAATTTATATTCCCAGATGGACTTGCCTTGTGCCCCAAGGAGTGTCAAGGGCAGAGCCACAATTAGCTCATAGTACAGAGCAGGCTCTTGCTGTGGGCTGACAGCCTTCCTGTCAAAGGCTCAAAGGAAACTGACACTGGGGACTAGCAGGCAAGAAAGCAGGATGTCCCAGGGGACAGCAGGCACTGCAGAGGGAGGAGAGACATATGTTCATTCCAATAAAAGACCCAGCTCTCCTGCTAATACATACCATTTCTAGCCTTGCAGTTAAGCTCCTCTGCTTCCTGCTGGCTTTTGTTTTCTCTAGCTAAATCTGTCTTGCCCCACAATAGGAATGAAAGACTAAGTGCAGGTGAGTGTACTGGCATTTACACTATTTTTTGTACATCTTTCAGGTAGTTCTGAAACAACATTGGGGAGGAGGAAATGCTGGCATTTGTGTGACATGTCCCTAAGGCCTGGTCTTGTTGAGTTTACTGTTTGAGTGCTTCATGGTTTCCTCACACTTCTTCAACCCCTTGTTTTTCCTCCAAGTTAGAAATTTAGCTGCCCTTGAGGAAAATTTAATGGCAAAGCAGTGAGGTGACCTCACTGGAGCCAAAGTACAGATAGATGAGCAGTGAGGGCGAAGGAGGAAAAGTCAGGCTTAGTTGTTAGTGCACCTGATTTGTGCCACTAGAGAACATGTTGAAACTGGCACAGACACCATCCCTTCATCAGTGGTCCTGTAGCTACAGAAACTCACCCAGTACTGAGACAGAGCCTGGCTCCCTGGGAAATCTAAGTGGAAAATTTCCTGTACAAACAGCTGATACTTGGGGTGCAGGAGATAAATGTCACACTGCAAAATACACCAGGGAAAAAGCCATGCTCAGCATTTTCCTCTGCATGTCTGTTTCCAGCCCGAGCATGGTGGAGCCTGTGCTGCTGCAGGCCAAGTGCAGAGGCCCCTTACCTACACAACAGATGTGCCAGCCACAAATTTTCCTCTTCCCATTTATGAGCTGCCTTGAGTATTCTGACATTTACAGTGAGCATCAGCACACCTTTGTCTTTTTTCCGTCTGCAGCAGCAGGACTCTCTGTGTACCAGTCACAATCATAGAATCATGGAGTAGCTGGGGTTGGAAGGGACCTCTGGAGACCACCCTGTCCAACCCCTCTGCTAAAACAGAAACAGGTTGCACATGATTGCATCAAGGTGGGTTTTGAGTGTCTCCAGGGAAGCAGACTCCACAGCCTATCTGGGCAGTCTGTTCCAGTGCTCTGTCACCCTCGCAATAGAGAATTTTTCCCTCATATTTAGATGGAACTGCCTGTGTTTCACGTGTATCCGTTGCCATGCGTCCTGTCGCTGGGATCCACTGGAAAGAGTGTGGCCTCACCATCCTGTATACACCTTTATACACTAAGACATTTGTGTGCACTAATACAATATATAAAAATAATACAATATAAATTTTACGTGGCGGACGAGAGCCGCTCACTCGCTGCCCGCTCCTGGGCCGGAGCCCGGCACGCCGAGAGTCCCGGCATCCCGGTAGGGCCCGGCACTCCCGGGGTCCCGCTCCCCGGGCTGCCTCGCCGGGCGGCATTTTCCTGCCAACAGCGCCCTCTCCCGGCCTTTCTTTGCCTGCTGGCGGAGGCGGGCGCACCGGGGAAAAGTAATTTAATTTATTGCCAATCATATCAGAGCAGGGTAATGAGAAATAAACGTATCTTAGAACAACGTCCCCTTACCCCTCTCTTCTTCCCGGGCCCAACTTTGCTGTCGAATTTTCTGCCTTCTCCCCTCCAGCAGCACAGGGGAAAGAGGAATGAGAAGTGTGATCAGTCACCACACATTGTCTCTGCCGCTCTTTCCTCCTTAGGGAGGGAACCCTTCACACTCTTCCCCTGTTTCAGCGTGAGGCCTCTCCCACTGGAGACAGTCCTTCATGAACTTCTCCAGCACACATCCTTCTCTCGGGCTGCAGTTCTTCATGAACTGCTCCATTGTGGGTCACAAGTCCTGCCAGCAAACCTGCTGCAGAGGGGCTCCTCTCTCCACTGGCTTCCCACAGATGCTGCCAAGAACCTGCTCCAGCACGGGCTTCCCACGGGATCACAGCCTCCTCTGGGCGTTCACCTGCTCCAGCGTGGAGTTCTCCACGGGTGGCAGGGGGACACATGCTCCCCCATGGATCCCCATGGGCTGCAGAGGCACAGCTGCCTCCCCATGGTCTGCACCAGGGGCTGCAGGGGAATCTCTGCTCTGGTGCCTGGAGCACCTCCTGCCCTCCTTCTCCACTGACCTTGATGTCTGCAGGGCTGTTCCTCTCACATATTCTGACTCCTCTCTCTGGCTGCAGTGGTGCAGCTTTTCCCCACTTCTTAAGTCAATTATCCCACTGGCACCATCATGGCTGCTGCTGGGCTCGGCCCTGGACAGAGGTTCATCCAGCCTGGAGCTGGCTGGCATTGCCTCTGTCAGATATGGGCAAAACTTGTGGAAGCATCTCACAGAACCAACGCCAGAAGCCACCCACTATCAAAACCTTGCCACAGAAACCCAATAAAACAGTCACCCAAATCTATTTGAAATCAGCACATACCATCAGCCTTCTTTGCTTTCTTATTCTCCAAGCAATGTCCCTTACTGGATCCAACAAATTAAAGCCAGATATTTGGAGTCTGTTTTGCAGGCACAATGGCTGAAAGGAAAAAAATCTATTTAGAGGACTACAAAGCTTTTCAGCATAGTCCCCACATTAAACATGAGTCTGGGAAGCCTGTCACTTTGTCAGCCTGGCTGTGTCTCACTGACTGCTCACTGTGGTCTACCATGACATTTCAGTTCAAGAGCACTTCTGAAACACATCTCCCATCTGTCCCCACTTACTGCATGTGGCCCTGTGACATGAATCAGTTTTGGAGGGCACTGAGTGGATTCCTTTCAGCTTAACAGGCAAACTAGCTGCAGGAACAGCCATAATGCACTCCACTGGCTATCAGGCCCTCAGCCTATATGCGTGGGCTGGAACCAACTGGATGTGAAACCCCCGGTGGGCCAGACCCCCAGCATCACCCACTTCACGCTACAGCCTCGCTGCCCTACAGCCGCACTGTGGACTGGCACAGCTCTCGGCCCCAATCACCGCAGCGATCCCGCTCTGCTCTGTGGTGACTGGGAACTGGGGCACCTGGGTGTGCCCATCGAGGCCATGCAAGGCAGCAAGGCAGGAAGCAAGCAGGGGCCAATTTTACTGTTGGATGGTCAAAGCTTCATCCACTTTGATCCTCTTCAACCAAAGAAAAGGCTGTGGAGGTGGCAGCTTGCAGTGCTCCCTGATGCAGTTCCCACTCTCCTGAGGAAGAGGAAATCAATCCTCATGGGCTGAGGAAGGGGATCCCAGCCCTTTCCCAGAGCTGGCAGGAGGTACAGTCTCACGTTGAGACAAATTCTTCAGGCAGAGTAGAGGAAGGCGTTGCAGCTCAGCAAACAGTACCAGGCCTGAAAGGAGTGTGAGCATTCCAAAGCACTCTGTAATGTTCCTAATAACCCAAAGCACTTAAAAATACACTTCAGTACTTAATGTCATATTAATTTATTAGCAGGAAGCATGTTTTGCTGTAAGGCAGACAATTAACAGAGAATTTCTGTAATTCTCAGCCAGGAGAATTACTGATAGTTAATAATTGCAACTAAAATGATTGTTCTGAAATGAATGAAACAATCCCAAAATGCATATGGAAATTTCATACAATGTATAAAATATATAACTTTTACATTTCTTGAGTAAATACTTTGCAGTTTTTATGTAAGAAACAAATATCGTAGAGTTGATTTGCAAAATAAGCACTGCAGGAGATGTCCAGTATTCTGTGGCTCTCCTTGGTAAGCAGACAAGCAGAGCAGCACCTACAGAGTCCAGGCTGAGAGAGGAACCCCACTTGCATTGCTTCTGTTGGCCAAGATAAAGTCTCTACTTTGTAATTCCAGTAAAAATTAAAGAAGTAGGGTTGTACTGAGAATCAGAGCCTACAGAAATTTTTGAGCCTCTGGAAGAATCTGTAGAATACAGTAAGACAGCAATAAAGCCAGGTTTCCAAGCCTTCAGCCTTACAAGCAATTCCAAGTTTCACAGAAAGTTCTGTAAAAAAATCCTCTTTTTTAAAAAAAGTAATTAAAAGTAAAGGTAGAATCTTAACTCCTCCTGAAGGAGAGATTCCCAGCAGCATTCACTGCAGTGTAGTTATTTCACGTATGTGATATTTGACTTAATTTACTTCTCTGCGTACCTAGGCTACCTGTGATGTTTCAGAGACTTTTCCATTTCAGCTGTTCCTATGAAGATACACATTTTACTGATTTTGATACCAGCAAACTGATCACTATAAAACTTGAAGGGGCCTTAAATATGGCCCTGTTTTTTCCTTGCTTCTACTTCAAGTAGAAGAGCATTGCCAATGGATTATGGAAACAAGAAGGTTTCAGTGGGTGGACTAGGGCACACTATTTATTCTAATTTGGACAGTGTACACTATCCAGTCACATCCCTTCTATCCAGTTCCAAGCTTTCCCAAAACATAAAAGAAACAAAAAGAACCCACAGATGCATCTTAAGACATGATTCCCCTTCCAGGACTTTAAGAAGGGCAGCAAAGACAAGATGTATGAAAGAACTGGGAAAGGACTGTTTACATATCCTACCAGCAAGAGCAGAAAAAGATTTATGGTATTTGCACTTGAGAGCTCAGCAGAGGAGTGAACAGAAAGTCTTGGGACATCTGCTAAAACAAACAGTTAAAGGTCAGATTCAAAGCAGGAAACAGATGGGAATTAGAAGAGAGAACTCTCATAAGATTCTGGGTACAACTCCTTGTTCTGGTTACACATTACTTGCCCCCTCAAAACTAGCAACAACACTAGACCGACTGCATTTTCAGTGGCTGTTTCAGTGTCACCCTTGTAGTGTAGGTATCCAAGAGACTGGCACCTGAAAAGATCTAGGCTATTCCACTGGTGCAGATCATCCTATCTAAGAAACAACAGGACATCGGTGATTTACTAGCTTCTGTAGTCCTAGGAGCCTGTTAGTGAAGGTTAACAAAACCTCAACACTAGCAATCTTCACATGTATGTAGGTGCCAGTGAGATGCATACAGACAAATGCTTTTATGCCTGCTCCAGAAACTAAGAAAAAGCAAAGCTAATCTTTGTGTTCATTAATTCAGATAGACTGCACTTGAGGAAGCACACAGAGCAGCAAGGCAAGTACCACAAAACTAAACAGCTCTGCTGCTATGCTAGGAAGTGTGTATGAGAGACAAGATTTACCTAGCAATGATTACTATCCAAACAGTTCTGTGTCCATTATACTGAGAAGCAAAAGCCACTTTCAAGAACAGAGATAGTTGCTGGTGATTATTTATCTACCATTTCCTAGAAGATTCCCTTGATGATTGTATTTGAAGAACTACAGCTTATTTCTGCCATTTGCTAGACCAGAACTTAAAAATCCATTCCCTCAATCCATACACCAAGCAAATAAGACACCATTTTATTACTCTGACCTACCACCAATAAACTTTCAGTATATTTTTTCAATGTGTTAAAAATGATCAGCCACCCAGTTACTTTCACAGAAAATACAAGCAGCATTTTTTTGCCAGGAGCTTCTAAATGAAAAAGACCTTCAGGTAACGCTGTAAAACATTAAAGACATCATAAATAAACATATTCTAAAATTCACTTTCCAAACAATAAATAAAACTCTTCCTTATTCGAAAGTGCAAACAGGCTGTATTATAAAAAGTCCGAAGCAAGACTGCAGGAAGTGCTTAATTATTCAGTAATGACCAAGACACAGTTTTTTGCTTTGGTGCTGCTGGTCATCCAGCGATTTTGTTTTCTGGACCCCATCTAAAGAAAAAAACATGCATGGAACATTAATACAACAGCAAGTATAGCCTAATAATCAACATGGACAGGCACAGTGGAATACCGGGGGTGGGGAATGGGATGGAGATTGTCTTCTTCCCCTTACAGAGGAACACACAATAGTCATAGCAAAGAGGAATATACTAAGGAAAGAGAGGAACTTAAACCAGTTCAGTATTGAAAATGCAGGCACATCACATTAAAGAAAATTGTTAGAGAAATGAACCCTGTTACAAGTTGTTAAACAAAGTATGCCAGGATAAATCTGTCTTCAGCTGGGTCTAAAAACCATTAAGAGAGAGAGGGACAAACAAGCCCTAACATTTTGCAGTGATCACTAATGCTATAAACTCTACTCTGAGCCCTTCCATCCCCCCCTTCCCCCAGCCCATAAGGTAGTAGTTAACAAAGAGACTTCTCCACTAATCTATCTCAGTCCATGTTAGGAATTTTCTTGGAGTATGTGGTTATTTGTGTGCCACAAAAACAACCTTCAGTCTTTTTTACACTCCTAGCACAGTACTCAATGCACCTTTACACTGCATCTTCATGCTTGAGGCACAAAAATTATTTAGCTGCCATTTTCCATGTTGTTTTCCCCTCTGGATAACATTTTAAGGATTGGTAGCTGACAGTAGATGCCTAAGGTAAGTGCCTTTTTGTAGCACAAAAAGGTTTTGAAGTAAAGTCTAAACTGTTTTGAGAGGATGACAGCTCCCTTGCTACAGAGGTGCGTGTCAACAAAGATTTTGTGACCTTTATATTATATATGTGCATATAGATACACAAATGTAAAAGCATTGAAATGTTCTGCAGAACATACTTAAATGACTTGAAGGAGTCCAGACCAATTTCTCTCAAAAAATAATGGTATTCTTTATAGAACACAATATAAAAAGTCTTTATAGAGCAAAATTGAAAATGTGATCAAGTAGGCTGAAATTATCTACATGCCAAACAGCATGTTGCTGACCTCCATAATAGCAATAGATTTTGAATTGTGTGTCAATGTCAACCATTTTGCTACAATTTAGTTCACCTATAACAGTTAGTTATTACCTATTACAGTTAGCTCATCTATTCAAAAAATTCAGAAAAGTTTTTATAGCAAAATTTAACTCACTGAAATCAAGACTAATTAAGACTAAACAATCCCAGAGGGAATCAGGTTTGTTTAAAACGTGATCTCACTTATTGACTTCAGTCATAAAATGAATTAATGAAAAAATACTTACTTTCCCTGGCTGTAGGGTCGTGGAATTCAAGGGCATTAGTGTGCAATGGACTTAGTTGCCACTGGTAAAAAAAGAAGAAAATGTTTACTTATTCCAGGAGACAGAATAAAGAGCAAAGGGAGAAAGGAAAAGTACCCTACAGGCCTTCACTGAGAGGGATGACTAGGGGTGAGGTGGGAAATGGACTCCCTTTTGAGTCCATTTCGCTTTGAGGACAAATAACTATTAAGGCATGCAGACATGAACTCCCTTGAGAAGGGGGAATGAGGCTGCTCACACCAACAGTGCTGCAGTTTGTCATGGTGAGTGCCCTCACTGCAGGTGAACTTGGCCACATTCAAAGCCTACTGCAGCTCTTTCAGGAGCTGCTGGAAGGGCCAACAAAATCACACAGTGACCTCCTGCATCAGCTGCCATGCTGTGACAGGGGAAGGAGGCTTGGAGAGAACTTCACCATGTGAAGAGACCACCTCCAACAGCAGCAAGTTAGAGGGAAATCCTCCATGTAGATACAGAAAACAGACGGGTTTGGCCCCATCATCTGGCCCAGGGCACAGCACTGCTCCCCAGAATTGTGACAGAGCAACCTCTCAATTCCACTCACCTGACTAAACAGCACAGCACTCCTCTAAGCTGGCTGCAGATGACTGCTCACTCTACTCTCCCGTTTTTAGAATACAGTACATGTAGACACTTACTGTGAATTTGCTTACACCCTCAAGTTCACCAAACTTCATATAGGATATGTCTGCTTTCTTTTTTCCAGCATCAACATCTCCTGCATAGATCTGCTTGATACCAGCTCCTTTAATTAAAGGGACACATTCATCACATGGACATTTTGTGACAAATATCATGCTTCTCTCATCTGGCTTTATTTCTCGACACCTACAAGCAGTCACAAAACAGAATTTCAGAGTTTGTATCTTGATAGTTTTGAATTGGGACAAATTTGATACCTCAAAAAGCAAGTAAAGAAGTGTTAATTACTCTCAGAAGCAATTTATTCCTGATCAAGTGCAGCAGTGCACAATAGAATCTGGTTTGGTTTCACTATCTGGGAACAACACCCGTCCCATGTCTCCACACCTATTATTGTTGGAAGCTTCATCAACTGCCACCCTTCCGCATTTCAGGTCCAGCAAGAAGCAGAGCCAGTGGCTTGTATCTGAAGGATAACTGAAGGAGCCGATATCCTTTAAAACCCAAGTTCACATAAGAAATCTGAGGAAACTCCAGGAGCTGACTGTGTCCATACTCATCCAACTTCTACATCACAGGCATGAAAAAGACTGTGATTGCAATCCACAGTTCATCACAGTGACATCACACATTGTCCAAGTTTTGTCTAGGATACAATTAATTTCTTCTCAGCAGCTGCTGCAGTGCTGTCTTTTGGATTTAGCAGGAGAATAATGTTGAAAACACACTGATGTTTTAGTTATTGCTAAGTAGTGCTTACTCTGAATCAAGTGCTTTGATTCATAGTCTGGCATATTCTGGCAGTGAGGAGCTGCACAAGAAGCGGGAAGAGTGACCCAAACTGGCAAAAGGGTATTCCATGCTATAGAGTGTCACACCCAGTATATTAACTGAGGGAGTTACCTGAAAGAGACATTGATCAGAGTTCAGGGATGGGGTCTGGCATTGATCAATGGGTGGTGTGCAACTGTACTGTGAATTACTTGTTTTTACCTTGGGTTTTATATTTATTATTATTTATTATTAATAAATCTTAATTTGTTTCCATTATTAAACTGTCCTTGTCTCAACCTGTAAGTTTTACTTTCGATTCTTCTCCCCATTCCAACAGGGCAGGGGGATGAGTGAGAGGCTGCCTGGTGTGTACTTCCCAGCTGGGCTTAAACCACAACATTCATTGTCATGGAATTGTTTCTGAACCATCTCATTCTTCTCGGTGGAAAAAATAAATCCATTACCTGAATGTCAGGGCGTTCTGCTCTGCATGGATAATGTATCTGAACTTTCTGATTTCCCGATCTTTTTGCTTATCATCCATGTGTGGAAAATCAGCATATTCAGATCCAACAGGAAAGGCATTGTAACCACAGCCTACAAAATACATTGCTCCTGTTCCATCACAGCCTCTCTGCAACAGTAAACAAAGCATCACATTTGGAGGTATTTAAACTGAGTTCTAAGTCAAAGTGCTGTGGAATGTATACTTTTCTATGATCAGACAGCTCAGCTCTTGCCAACGGCTCGATGACTGTATGGAGCTTTTCCACTAAGCCCTGTAGGAGCCACACAGGCAAAGTGTAACACTTAGTTACCTGCATCACGCTTTGGAGGCTTTCCTTTTGGCAAGTAATACTGACAAGTAATAGGGACAAGAAGTCTGAAGGATTTATTCCTTAACAATGTACACAATTAAATACAGTTGGAGTTCATCCCTGGTGTGCCAGATGGTGTTTTGCCTGTCTCTCAATAGACCTGGTGACCAGTGGGCTGATAAGAGGCAATCGGTGATTGAAATCAGAAAAAGAAACAAAACAGCAATCAGCAGCCAATGACTGAAGTGTTAAAAACAAATGAAGAGTATGTTGCAGCTGCATGAAGAATGAGGCCTCCTGGGATTGGTAACATGCATAAGCAGAGATATGAAGAACAAAAACTTTCTGTTTGGATGGAAAAAAGCACTGTAACAATAGTCATAGAAAAATACCACTTTGATCCAAAAAGGAATGTGCTAAAGCCCATACAGCATTTCAACTGCAACAAGAAGTTGCAGGAGATTGTCAGGCTATAATTGCACTGAGACCTCTCCTAAAAAGAGCTGTAAAGAGGGACCATGCAGGACACATGCTGCCTGATCAGCAGCTGTGGCAAAACCTTGTAGCCAGGATATCTGGAATAATGGGCAACGACTAGGGAAGCAAGTGTACTGAAAATCCAGGCAGAGAGACTGTCATAGTTACTAAAATCATTTATACTTCCCCTTCATCTTAAAGCATAACAATGAACCAGTCACTAACTTAGTTACTAAAGCTGTGTGTGTATGAAAAACAGGACTGTATAAACTTCAAGGAAAATAACAAGCTCAAAGCCAGTGTATGAATTGTGAGTGCAAGAAAAAGTAACTTTTTTCAATACTTACTGATTTTTCTTCTGCCCAAATAATAGCTCCAACTCCCGTTTTATGATCCTCTAAAATACACAACATTTTAGGAGTAAATAACAAATAAAGCACTTCTGAGTTACCTATACATTAACATATGATATCCTAGAGTAAGGAATAACATTCATTGCTCTTTTGTGGACAGGAGGAAAGAAATGCAGAAAGATTAAAAGCTTTGAAATCATTTGAATCTACTGTAAAAGCTAGTTATGCTCTAACTGCAAGGCAGTCATTCTAAGGCTTTACTGTGTTCATTTGTTCATAAATGTAACAAAGCAACCAATACATAGCTAAGAAAATGTGTGCCAAGAATATGTGTGGATAGGTTCACTGATGTGAGACAGCAAGTTCATAAAAACCTTCTTGTTATTTACTACTTAATGACTTAATTTCTGCCATTCTTTAAGTTTATGGTTCTGTGGTCTGAAGTCCTCTCAAAATTAATTCTATTTTACACTCAAATCAGAGACAAAATGTTAACAATTGGATTTTGGCAGAACATTCTATTACCACCATAGGAAAATTGGTACAGAGCTTTCATTATGTGACATTGATGGTTTTTATGGAACTTGAAAATCTTCCCCAGTAGCTATTGAGGAGAGTCTTGACCAGTTAAAACAGAGCATATCAAGGAGAAAAAATGTTTCAGGCTTCCAATGATTAATATTGCAGAACACACTGTTTCCATCATCCTTAATATCACTATAATATGCAACCACTCAAAGAGGGTCTTTGGGGTCATCCTGACAAAGATGTATTTTATCAAAGCTGACTTCATTCATATTCTGCATATTTATTAGTCACTGATGAAGTGAGCAAGATGATAATGACTGATTAAGCCAGCATAGAAAACATCCTATGTTCTTGCTCCCTTTATATCCACCTATATAACAGAGTAAAGCATCTGAATATGTGTGAGTGACCTGCAATTTATTTTAATTTCATTACAGTGTCATAAAAGTTGGCTCAAAGACCAGACCTGAGTCCAGACTGAATACTACAGATAAACCTGAACTTTGCTGTCCCGAGAATGAGAACTCAAGCTTGGTCATTCCATTTTGTTCTGTATAACAGCAGCTGTACAAAGAGCTCATGAACTTCCATGAAACTTCTGAATTACATCAAAAAAACGTGATCTCCTCTGCAATTTTTGGAGACAAAATTTGCTGAGGGTACCTGACTTAATAGGTTGAGTCTGTGTGTGTGTGTTGGGGGATGAGTTCTGGTTTAAGCTTTATATATGTACTATTTATTTGTTTACAATCGTTTTAATAAAAGCAACTATCACATCTAGAGTACAAAAACATCACTGTGGAGTACCATCAAGTTTGAAGTCTTCATATTCTGTTATCTGGAAAAACTTATCAGTTTCCTGCATTGGTACCCAGAGAGAATAAAGTAGGTAACAAAATTCATCTCTGTCAAGAGAAAGTCAATAACTATCCTTCCACCTTGGGAGCCTGGACATAAAACTCCAGCACCTTCACAAAGAAAACCCCCATCAGATATATAAGTACTTCCACTAAGAAGATTAGAGCTAGGAGACATAATATAACTGTACTTAATGTCCTGAAGGACATTTCACTGCTTTTTTCTGAAGTGTACATAATCTGCTTGAAATATTGACATTTATTGGATAACACAAGCATCTTGTGAGACCTTAGTAAAAAGAGCTTCAGAGCAGCTTGAAGAATTTAAATGTCATTCTGTTCTACTTTCAGTAGGGTGCTGGACACGTTGGCAGGGCAGGGTTTGCCAGCACTGTATGTAAAAAACCTGCACTGATTTCCTCATGGAAAGCTTTCACACACAATACTGTGTGCCCCTAGGAAGTCTTTACTATTACTGCTGCACTTGTTTTACACATGTAGGAATGGAATCGAGCAGCTTGCTCAAGCAAGTAAGTGGAAGAATAAGACAGAAATCAGGAACTTGCTCTACTGATGAGACCCCCACTCTTCCTGTGCTCTGGTAACAACTCACCTGTCCGATACGCCAGCAGCCTGGCTTGTATCATACAGTGCCTTGCCACGTCCTGGGGCAAACACTGATCGTCTGCTTCATTTGTTTGTTGTGATCCACTCTTGTAAAATCCAAAGTATCCATAGACAGGGACACTGGCAGCCACTGATGCCAAGGCCAAGACAAGATCTTTCATATTTTGCCTAAGGTTACTGAAGTACGGGTTTTCACAGAGGTTCTCCAGTCCTATTGTCATCAATATTTGCTTGTGCATTTCCTCATTTGAAATTAGAAATAAACTTTCATACTCTTTTATTCTCTCTTGCCTACATGCAGTATAAAAGTCAGTATTACAGTCAGGCTGTGATTTTGCGATTTTCTGAATAAAATCAAACTTGGTGGAAGTTTCTTCAATAAACTGCACCATGTAGCACACCAAAGGCTGAAGCAGCACACACACACGGGCACGACTGTTTGACTTCAGTCTTTCCACTGCTTTGGCATCCAGTTTTGCATCCTCAGTGCTCGTTGGATTGGATACCTCATTCTGCAAGCTGATTTCAGGATCTGCAGGCCAGTAAGAAATCCTGTTCACCCCGGCTGGAAGAGAAGATAATGCAGCAAAAGAAACTGTGCAAGTTCAGTGGAACATAAACCTCATATTCAACACACTACTGCCTAACCCAGGTTTTACTTCTTTAAGGCCCCAAGTGCTGCTTAAGGGGTGTCTAGACAACAAAAATGCTGGTAGATACAAGTATCAAGCATTATCCAACTTAATAATCAGACTACAGACAAAAATTTGAGTTTCCCAAGTTCTCAGATCTTTGTGACAGCCTAATTTTGCATCTTACCTCCAACAGATAAATTAGCAACACACAAAAAAAAGTTAGCACTGATAGATATTGCTGCTGAGATTAAAAATAAATATTTGCAGAAGGGCTGTCTGTACCAGCAGATCCCATTTCAGGAAGTGAATAACCTGCTTTGTCTTTATCTCCCTTGGGAACAGGAAACCCTTAAGTACTCCCTGTGATTTCAGCATAAAAACCTACTCCTCCCTGGTGACAAGCAATGGGAAACAAGGAAAAATTCAGTAATCTAGGGTTTGTCATCAGGCTTAAGGTTGTCCTGGCAGAGTGCAAGAGACTGTCAGAATCTGAGCAGTGCATCCCATCTGAGAGACCAGCACCAGCAGTAATAATGGTTGTACATAACAGAGAAACAGGGTCTAGGTAGCAAACCCCAGTTTCTTGACCATCAGCTCCAGGAAATGTATGTTCACCCTTATGGAAAACATCAATGCAGGCTACACAAGCTAGGGATTAGCATTCACAGCTGAGACAGCCCAAAGAGAAAATAGGCTTTCTGTTTTCAACCACAAGTGTTACATTTACTCCTACTCTACTACAGTCATTGCTTACCATTTACAATCATTTTTAAACAAGTTGAACATGGTTTTCTGGAAAAATAAAGATCACAGTTTTTAAGTCTTGATCCATGTTTAATGAGTGCAATCTGGCCAGCATGCAAGTCTGTACTGGAGCAATGAAGACCAATAATCTTCATATTTTTCACCACAACTAGACCACTCTTCTTCACCTACAGAAAAAGGTATCATTATTATTTTACTTTTTTCCAACATTGAATCCATAAAGATGTTACAGATCTTCCTTGGATAACAGTAACCAACCAGCAACAATAACCAACAGAGCTCTTCAGTACAAATGAATCATTAAACAATCTGCACTTTCCTAAGCACTTTTTGTTGTTTTGTTTTCACATGTGTCTGTTAATATCAGGGTGTTGTGTCTCTGTCAAACTCCAAGCAGGGACTTGTCACAAATTCCTGATTTTTTCTGGTCGTTGCTTTGCCTGTAACAAAATCCAGAAGCAGAACAGAAAATTCTGTCAATTATAGCTGAAACCTCCTCTGAATCAGCAATCTGGAAAGGCTCATTAATTTAATTTCTGTCTTAAGCTTGACCATCCTGGGAGCCAATAGCTTCTTTAGCTTTATTTCTGTCTCTTCGTGTATGTAATGAATCCTGGTTCTAAAGAATCCTCCATGGGAGAAGTCTGCATACCACACATGAGAGCTATTATAGCTGGATTCCCATGTATTGTGAGGAAACTGGATACAAGCTAGTTTGATGAAGCTGGTGAAACAGACCTCATTATGCAATCCAGCTGCTACTGAACACTGTTGCCTTAGGTCTGTAAATTATTCAATTGCTTTGTGGTTACAGAAATGAGACTTTATTAAAGCCCTACATACAAGCCAAGTGCCATTGCTAACTGAATTACTAAATTTCAAACTGCTTTTGAAGGCTGTAGGTGCTGCTCATGTATCCCTCCTTCGGATCTAGCGTGCGACATACCCAGCTCTGAAAATGAGGCCTAATTGTCACTCATTTTCCTGTCTTTTCTTGCCCTGGCTGATACATGTGCTATGGATGTTAGCACATGGGTATGCTCTGCACATTGCAGTAATCATTTAAAGAGCACAGGAACAACTCTGATCACAAAAGGAAACATCCTGTTCCAGGTCAGTCTGAAAATGCCTCTTGACTTTGAAGAGTAACTGGCTACTGTTTAGAAGACCCACTCTCAAGGGCAGTTTCTTTTCCTTATCACTAAAGCAGGTACCTACTTGATCAGCAAACATTTCAAGTACTTGAGTGCACCTTCACTGTATAAAAGAACTCATCTATAGTCATGAACATTGTAACTCTCTACACCAACAACCACATTGACTTTACACACATGATATACACCACACCTCCTTTGTTGTGCTCTTTAAAACACCTGCCATTTTTTTTGGGCTTGCTTCACCTCTTGGGGTATATACCTTGCCTTTCAAAGTCTTTCAGAAATAGCATGCTCTTTAGCCATTTAGCTATTTTTCTCCCACCACTGTTTTTTTTTTCTGCTTTTAACAAATATTTGAAATAAGTTTATTACATTTGGTTGGTTTTGGCTTTTTCATCTTGACTATGTGTCATCTAAAGAGTAGTTGGGTTAAATTCACTGAAGGAGCTCTTCAGAAAGACCAATTAACAGTAAGCACAGACATTTTACCTGGGATTTTTTCTGTTGCTCAGCCGAGGGAAAGAGTTCCATCCAGAGACTTAATAAAGTGAAAAGATTGACCTTAGAAAGTCTTGGCATTTGACCTGTTTTGAAGAAAAAGAAGAAATATTTATTAGAGAATATTTATAAAGAAACTCCACACTGTTGAACATTATTTTCCAAGCCTTCTACACTGCAGCTGCTAGAAAAGCTGGTTCATCAACCCCTTCGGCTCTTTCAGCTGCTAAATCCACACTGTCCTTTTCAGGGCAGTCATTGCCAACTCAGGATGCTCACAATCTGGATGCAGAGATCAGATTTGTGAAACAAGAAGAAGTGGTGAAACTTTCACTGAAACTCAGTGAGTTAGTTTGACTCAGAAGTGTAGAGCAAAAATCACAGATCAGATCATCAGACCCCACATAACTTAATGTGCTCAAATGACTCACAGATGGTTACAGAAATCTGAGACAACTTCTGGTTCAGCTTCAGGCTCACCACAGAGAAGGGCAAAAATTTCCAGGCACACATCATGATCTTACACTGATGCCCACAGGAAGAGTGGACAAGCCATTGTGAAACCTTCCAGTTACATCAGTTCTGGAGATCCTGCTTCCGGATTCTTACAGTCTCCTTAGATTTTGGTGAGGTTTTTACAAAAATTTAAACCTTTTGCTCAGGCTGTCACTTCTGACAAAATATCCAAATGCAAAAAATCCCTTCTTGGAGCACCACCTTGTGCTGTGCTTCTATTCAAAATCTGGATGTTGTCCTGTGAGGGCCAGTGCTCAGCATTACTGAGTGTCCCACAAAGGAAAAAAGAGGAAGTACTGCACTGCTCAGTAAAGCTTGCACTGGTCCACATATAAAGCTATCTTGACTCATGCTTGGCAAGAAGTTAATTAAGTCTTTGAAAAATCTCCAGTCCCTGTTTCAGGGGTGCTTACAGACAGCTGCAATGAACACATATTCCTCTGCAGGTCTCACATGTGCTGTCTGATAATAGTATTATTTTTGTTTCTATCTTTTCCCACAAATGTTACTGTTTTTGCAAAGGAGGAAACGGCAGTGGCAAGAATGGAACAGAATAGAGAAAAACATTCTTTAAGTAGTTCAAGCAGCTTGGAAGAGATATAATCAGATACTAAGATTACCAGGCTGGGGGAGAGGGTTAGTTTAGCGGCATGTCTGTGAACCCAAACAATTAGGATGGCAGATAAACATATGCAATCCGTGACTGAAATACCATTTTCAGACGGTATTTTCGCATCTTTTTTCACACATAAGTGTGGTTTGGGAAAGCAAATATAGGCCTGTCAGCAGCATTATCCGATGCCACATTGTGCATTATTCCTTAGGCTGTCCAGCTTTGCTACACAACTTGGCACAAGCACTACAAGGGGCACCTGGTTAGCACAGTCAGATATGTATGCTAGAAATGTACATGACAAGCAGCACACACTAAGATTTGTTATTACTTGAACTAAAAGCAAACTGTAAGTCTACAAGCCACATCTAAAGAAGCAGGATCTGTTTTCTTATATGGGCATTTGAGTTCATTCTCATTACAGCCCCTGTTTACTCCTGTCATAGCACACACAGTACAGTTTCCAAGTGGCAAGTTAAAACAAACAGTGCAAGTTATACCAATGCACACACACACACCTTTGTGTTTTCTAAAATGGACTACAATTTGGCACACAGAGGAGACTTAAAACTGTATGCACCACATAAAAGTTATAATTACTCTTTGTCTTCTTGCACCTACCCCAAATATGACCTATCAAACACATGGGAAACAAACTGAAGAACATCCTGACATGAATTTATCATGAGAAGCAGGAGAATATTATAAAGAAAAAGGAAAGACCTTTAGTTTCAGTTATCATATCTATGTGTTTGCATTTTCACTCACTCAGACAGTTAAACACTCCCTTAAGTTGAACAGGGTGAAGAGGAAGCTGATTAAAGTGGTCTGGAAAAAAGGTAGAAGATGTCTTACAGAATTAAAGCAACTAGAGAAGACTGGGGAAGTAAAGGAATCAGGCTCTCTGCTACTGAGAGCAAAGCCACAAATAAAAGGAGTGCTCTTTCCAGGTACATCAGGCCCACTTCACACACAGGTATGATTTTATTCTTCCTGGTTATGGATCTTGCCTCAGTGAGGTGAGGCATGCCCCTGGGAAAGCATGCTATGAAGCCTGGTTCAAAAAACCCTGCTGCTCCTGCACCTGGAAGCAAAAAGGAGCAGGGCACTGTCTACCCGGACATGGCTCAGATCCAGGATTATGTCCTGGCTGTAACACAGGAGTTCCTAGTCCAAAGTCTGAAAGGCTTATAGCAAGTGCTTGACACCAAGGAGGAAGCTACCAGTGACAACACTCTGCTGCCTGGGAAAAGGAAACTAAAACCCATTTTCAGACTTAATCAATTTTGCTTGCTTGGAAGCAGGATTTCCATAAAACCAGGATGAAACAAAACTCATATAGCCTTCCATGAGATTTGGCAGCCCTGCCACGGTGCTCAGACTGAGAACCATATATACAGCACATCTGTATGCACACATCACTGCCTTGGGACCACAGCATCAGGAACTATGGAATCCATCAGCATCTGCTTCACCTGGGCAACGCCAGCCCTGTGAGAAAGTTGCTCTCTACCAAACCCATACCATGGGCCTGCTGTGGGGTTAGTAGGAACACCCCTTAGAAGGCAAGCCTTTTCCTGCACATTAAATATATGCTGGAAAAAGAAATCGCTGCAATGGGGCAGGAGGGGGGAGCAAAACACAAGCTTATGTTATCAAAAGGCCCTTCTGGAGAAGGGTGCTGTCAAGCAGGGGTGGGGGAGGGAGGAGATACTTTTTTTTTTTAATTCCTTTTTAATTGGATGCATAGATATATGCTTATATATACTATACACAGAAGTGTATCTATATATACTTTATATATACATACACTATATAGCATATATATATACATACACTATATAGTATAAAGTGTGCATATATAAAGTATCTATATACTTACTATTGATATGCTACATATATTTTTATATACACTTATATATGAAAGTATGGTAACATATACGTATATACATACTTTATCTATACACACACATATATTCACATATATATGTAGATATATATCTATATGTATATACACACTTTACTGCACTGTCTGTGAGGGGCAGGAGCATCACCAGAGGAGGAGGAAGGCGCAGGCTCTCTGAACAGCCCCGGGAAGAGGCGGGAAGAGTCCCCTAAGGCGAGGACAAACCGGGTAGCCCCTGGAAGGACGCGGTGGGTGAGGTGAGACCCGCGAGGGGCCGGCCAGCGCACACCCCCCTCACACCCGCCCGGCCCGCCCGGCCGTCAGCGCGGCGGGGCCGCGGCTCCCTCACGGCGGGGCAGGCCCCGGCCCGGCTCCCCACCCCCGCATCCCGGCTCACCGGCCATGCTGTCGGTCTGCGTGCTCGCCGCTTTCACCCGCGGCCCCGCCGCCGCCTCCTCCGCGCCGTGCATGGGTGCCGGTGCCGCCGGGAGCCCCCCGCCGCCGGCCCCGCACCGCCCACAGGGCGGCCCCGCCCCCATGGCCGCCCGCTCCTCCCCGGGGCGGTGCCGGTCGCAGGGCAACGGCTGCTGACGGGCGGAAGCCTCGGCCAATAGAAAGCGCCAGAGGGCGTGGGGGGCGGGGCTTGGCGGGGCGGGGCGGTGGCTCCCCGGGGAGCTGCTCTCCGTAGCGGGAAGTCAACGGGGGAGCGCCGGGTTACAGCGACCTGCAAAGACCAACCAGTCCAACTCCTGGTCCTGCACAGAACCATCCCCCAGGGTCACACCATGCGCCTGAGAGCACTGTCCTAACGCTTCTTGTACTCTGTCAGGTTCCAGTGCCCAACCACCCTCTGGGTGAAGGACCTTTTCCAAGTATCCAACCTGAACCACCTCTGACACAACCTGAGGGCATTCCTTCGGGTCCTGTCACTGGTCACCACACAGAAGAAATCGGTGCCTGCCTCTCCTCTTCCCCTCACGAGGAATTTGTAATTGCAACGAGGTCTCCCCTCAATCCCCTCTGGGCTGGAGACCAAGTGACCGCAGCTGCTCCTCACATGGCTTCCCCTCAGGGCCCTTCACCACCTTTGGAGCCCTCTTTCAGACACTCTCTACTAGAATCACAGAAGAAGACTCAGAATATTCTGAGTTGGAAGGGATCCACAAGGATCATCAGTCCAACTCTAGCTTTAATGGGATCCCAGAAAGTTGTTTTCTGCAACAGGCAGCTCAGCTGCAAATGGTGCAGGTAGAGCAAAGACCAGAGCCTGTGCTACTGTGCTTAACTTTTCGGTGCTATGAGAGGTTTGGGGGCTGTGCTCTGACAGATTATTCTGCTTTCGCCAGAGGTGTCTAGAGGGACCAGCCTTCATTAATAAGCTCTGCTGGGCATCATGGTCTCTATAAACCAAGGCATCTGCTTATGACCTCTGGGCTTTTTGACCAGAGCCTCTGTGGCAGAGTGTTTAATGCCCCTGCCACTTTTTCTAAATATCAGGGCATCTAAAAGCTTCTCTGTGGGTACACATTTTTGGAGATATATCTGTAAGCTACTGTCATGTATAAAACCCAAAATAAATATTTCAAGTCAGTGACAATAAAATCCCATCTTGAAGAGTTTCAGAAGTCTAGACCATCTAGACTAAAAAGACTAAGGACTAGAAGGACTAAAAATTAGTAAAAGAATTCTTGAGGATGTGACCTAAAGCAATACAAAATTTTTTGAGCCTCAAATCAAGGCAATTGAAGCCTAGAAACTGGATTAGAACATGAATTGGGTTATAAATAGTTTCTTTTTAAGGACCCTTTTGTTTCCTGTATGGCCTAAAATTATTTTTTTTTTTTTTTTGCTGTGCATGCATTGCATGAATATCTCAGATGAATTTTTCTTCTTTTTGGAAAAATTCCTTTCTAGACACCCTCTTTATGAAAGACTACAAAAATGATGTGTGCATTTTCACTTACCAGTCTCTCAAATGTGACTGGACTATTGCTGAATTCTGTGTTAAAATAGACCGCATCAAGCAAAAAACCACTTTTCATTATATTTTTCTCCTGGTATCCCAAAACCAAACCAAGACTTACAAGAAGTCTCTTTTCTCTGTTACGTCTTGAGGTGTTTTTTTCTCCCCCCACTGTGTTTGAGAATCTTCTCTCACCAGTAGCTTGTTGATTCAGACACAGTATTTGACTTGTGTGCTCTAGGATTTCTGTTCAGAGCTGGGCATGGAGGTGGGATTTTTGAGGGTCAGTAAGCCTGAAGTAAGTGGAAATCAAATTTACAGCAACATTCATCTGTAACTTGCAATTACCTCATTGTGCTGGAGTTGTCTTCATAAGAGGGGAGGCAGCATGATAGATAGATAGATAGATAGATAGATAGATAGATAGATAGATAGATAGATAGATAGATATAGATAGATAGAGATAGATAGATAGATAGATAGATAGATAGATAGATAGATAGATAGATAGATAGATAGATAGATAATGTCCCATCCTACAATGGCTTTTCATCTAATTATGACCTTGAATTTGAATGCTCCCACTGTCCCACTGACTGGACTGGGACTAAAGGATTTGCTGCTTCTGTTTGCCTTCCACCAAAAGCTGCAGGTGAAAGCTAGAGGGCAGCTGACAACAGCATCTCTGTGGAGTACGAGGAGGGTACTCATTCAATCCAGAATGAAGATAAATCATGTGATTCCCTAAAATTTGTTGAAAGGAAAATGGAACCAATCCTACTGCAGAAATCATCCCTGCCCAAGGACTAAGTGGGCTTCTTTTGGCAAGAAAACAGTGGAGAAGAGGTTGGTAGTAATGAGGAAAAGTGGGTTTTAGTTTTGCTGTTCTTTTATATACAATTCAGGGCAATGCAGCCTTTCCAGTTAACTAGCATGTTGCCCTCTGAGCTTCAATTTTGAATACTTTACAGGTTGGCAAGAGTTTCTGGATGGGCCTTTTCTCCTTGAATAAGACATGCTGACAAAACCTACTGATTCTCTCAACAGCTGCACTTTGTTCCTGCATCTGTGTCTTACAAGCCCAATTCATTCAAGTGATTGATTGCTTAACACCCCTTTCCCCCCACCCCTTTTTCCTTTACTTAGAAGACTCGTTTGTTTGGATGTCCCAGAAGAGTTCCAGAAGGCTCTCATTGCTGATCTATTGTGTTTTGATCTGACAACTGGGAGAAAGCGAAAGTTCTCTCTGCCACAATGTCCTTTGGAAGTTGTCATGTCCCTTGTGTTCTCAGACCTCTGGTATGTTTCTATTTGTGCGGGTACCTTCTGATACACAGCTGCGAAGCTGTGTGATCCTCCTCGCTGATGACTTTCAGGATTATATCCTTTGCAATCATTTAATAGCCATTTGGTGTAACAACAGTGCTCACTCAGAATTTACTGAGATGTTTTGCTGAGCTTTTCTGATGCTTCTTGTACCACTGTTCGTACATTTTTATACCCCCATCTTCATGGTATCAGTGGACTGAAAATCTCATTCCCCATCACCATCTCTTTTGGGGTTGATTTGCTGAGAAAACTTATTCCTGCATTGCAGTTACCTACTTTGCAGTATTTTGCTGTGTCTGTGCGCTGCAGGTTTTAGATCCTGGATCCAGGTTTCCTGCACTACCATCAACTCTCTTAAGGTAGATGACTTTATACCTACCTCAAAATTCTAGCTGGATAAACAGTAAAGGTGTTAATCAGTTTAAAGACTAGTAAGAAGCACTTACAGTGCTAATTCTTGGGGTTTTGGATTTTTATTAATCTCTAGGAGTTCTACTTTGACCTTTGTTTTGCCTTTTGGATTTAAAAATAATCCCTCTCCTCTTAGAAAATTTTATCTGTGAGCTGTTAAGCATCTGTAACAGCTAGGGCCATCAGTTCATGTAGGAAATAGCTGATATTTGTTAGTACCGAATACAACAAGGTGCTCTTTTTATCTCTTAACAATCCTTGTATAAATGACCTTAGAACAGATGCACTTGCTTTATAAAGCAGTGTGCTGAAGTACACACAGTGGAAAGGGAAATAGAGTGTGTGCTGGCAGGAGCGTTGTTTGTGATGGCTGCGATGCTGAGCAGGGAAACCTGCCCTGAGCAGGAGCCCCTCCAAGAACCTCTGTCTTTATCACTCAGTATCTTTTTCACTACTTTGAAAACAAGCAAGATTAGGAATCATGTAAATGTTAGTTTGACAACAGTGAAGGCAGCATCTGTCAGCTCCATATCATAGAGGCAGAAAAAAATGGTTTTGCAAACCCTCCGCCTCTCTCCTGCTGTAGAAACTGTAGGCCCTAGTCCCTGGTTTGTGAGGGGAGAGCTCAGTGCCCTGCCATGTTAGTGGTGCATGGCACCACTGATAATTTGTTTATGAGCAGCTTCTTCCTCACTGGTCCCTGAAAGCAGCCAGTGATGCCTCTTTCTTCATTTCTCCTAGCAGGGCCAGGTTCATGCAGACAAGCCTGGAAGCGATTGCTTCTGCAGTTACCTGCAGATACTTGGAGTCAAACACTTGCCTGCTTATACCTTCTGGTAAATGACAACAGAAGTGTTTTGTGGGGTGGTGAATGAGCATTCTTTGGCTGCACCAGGGTTCCTCCGAAATGGCACCAAGCACTATCAGGGTCCTTTGTTGCTCAGCAACCACTTGGAGTTTGCACCACTGGCTTGAACATAAGTGTAAGGTCCTGGTCACTGCACACCCCCTTGCCCCGTGAGTCCATGACCCAAAATCATTCACAGTCCAGCTTCCCTGTGCACAGCTGTGGGATTTTGCTCCCTGTCGTTTGTGTGATAAAGTTCATGGTTCTGTTATGTAAGTATTCCAAAGGCTGCCCAGCACAAAACCAGCACCCTGTATGCTCTTCCAGTCTGCAAGCCCACAGAGGCAGTATCTTCTAAGGTTGTCTTTTTTGATGTCAGTTGTAATGCAGTGATGTGTGCTGTCAAATGGTCTAACTTGTATTTTTCTCCATTTATGTAACAGAAATTACTTGTCAATTTTTTCTTACTGATATATGTTTCCTTTGACAGCTTTGTCCGATGTTTTTGTGACAAGGAGCAAGAAATCAGTTTTATTTCTGTATTTAGAAATAAATGCAGTATTCCTAGAGCCCAGGCTAAAATGTAATACATTTGACATTTCCACATAGAGACATATTACTCCTCATACATACTGCACTTCACAAAGCAAGAGGTGTCTGAGAAGAAGCAAACCAAATGAAAGTGAGAACTCTGGCTATTACAAGCTCCTGATGAGCTGTTGTTTCTCACCAACAGCTGTAAAATGGACTCTGAATACTGAATCAGTTAGTGAGGGGAAAATGTGTAAGGAGGAAAGAGTATTTGAGGAAGACATGGATCTGGGTGGATCCCATCTATGTGGTAGGGGGTTCTGCTCCATGAGACCAACTCCTGCTGCTCTTCTGTGTTTTCCTTTGCTTTTCCCAGGCTTGTCTCAGCCAGGACTATTTTCAGCTATGTTCATCCTTTCCTGCTTCTTTCCCATCCACAGGCTCTGCAGGAGAGATCTCCCGTCACAACAGGGAGCATGGAAAGGAGCAAACATATATTTGTTCTGAGTCTGTCCTTCTGCATCTTTGTGGTAACTTCCCAGAGGCAGGAAAATTGGCCTGCCACTCTGTGTGGGAGCAGCTTCCCTTGTCTCAGATGCCTTAGCACACAGGCTTACTCTGGAGGAGCAGAATGCTGTGGGCAGGTGGATGAGCTGATTCCCTGGCACAGATACAGCTTGTGCAGGTCAGTCCAGCAGACTTTGCTGATGTCTGTGAAGAGGTAATGCCTACATAGCCTCAAATAAAGTCCAGGGCTGGA
>JACBWW010000006.1:4919857-5035093 GCA_020086605.1 Lanius collurio | reverse complement strand
AGGCCAATGGCATCCTGGCCTGTATCAGCAATAGTGTGGCCAGCAGGACCAGGGCAAGGATTGTGCTCCTGTACTCAGTACTGGTGCAGCCACACCTCAAATCCTGTGTCCAGTTCTGTATCTCTCATGACAAGGACATTGAGGTGCTGGAGTGAGTCCAGAGAAGGACAGTGGAGCTGGTGAGGGGTTTGTAGCACAAACCAGCAGCAGCTGATGGAGATGGGAGTGTTTAGCTGGCCTGTAGAAAAGTAGGCTTAGAGGACATAGTATCACTCTCTACAACTGCCTGAAAGGAGAAGGAATTAACAGAAAACCAAGGGCAAGCATGGATGTACCACCAGTGATGCTCCTGTAAGTGCAGTCCCACATCATTGATTTTGGTCCAGATTTACACCACTAGAGCCAATAAAGTAACAGATGTGATGATCCTCCAGAGAAAATAATGCTGCAGCTTCTTCTAGCTTTTCCTCACATCTAGCCTCCTTCCTAAATTGTACAGTTGAAGCTTGCATTTCAAATCTTTTGGAGTAGAATTAGTGAGCTGGTTTTTGACTTGCAGTGCAGTGCTATGCAGCATGAAGTCCTGGGCATAGTCCAGCACATTCAGTGATGGGTCGCATTTGTGGCAAGGTGGGTTAACTTGGAGTTTGCACACGCAGTACACAATGTGACACAGTGGAGACACACCGCTACCGTTTACCAAACACGGCACATCAATCCCAAGGAAGTGATCTGGGATATCTGAAGTTTTACAGATATAGAGACTGGTTGCTAACACATAAGTAAGAGACTTTATTTGATCATGTGGGTCAGGCCAAAAGGGCTAAGCTCAGAGACTACTGCATGCAGCAGATACTTTCCTAAGAGAAATTAGTGAAACTGCTCAGGAAAGTCCCCTTCATGATTACAAAACCAGGTACTAAAAACAAACACCTCTTTTTCCAAGGCTGTTCAGGTTGGTGGGTGATTTTCTTTTGCGTCCATCTCCTTGAGAGACTGTGTTTTGTAAAATCTTGTTTAAAAGAAAACCGTTTTAAAATGGCAAAGGCTGTCTGGATGTTCTACCCATTACTGCACCCAAGAAATGCTCCTTTGCAGACCTTGGTGTTACGATTTTTAGAAAATACTAGAAATGGCACAGAACACATGCAATGAACAATATGTAATAAAGTAAACCCGTAGTTTTACTGGCAATTTACTCCAGCGTTTCCTATTGACTTATCATCTTTCACGAGTTGCACATCATTGTCCCTTCTTTATGCTGCCTGCTTGCTCTGTTAACAAAAGTACAGGTATTCCAAAATACAGACAGTTATGAAATACCACATGCCCCAACAAGTGTCCATCCTTTTGCAACTCTCCTGTGAAAAGGTAGTTCCCTTCTTTAGGCAAGAATGCCTGAAGAAGTGCAAGAGTGCAGTCTCAGAAGCTGGTGGTGTACTCGTTCCTTGTGCTGGCACTGGTCTCTGTGTAGCCCCCAGCGTCTTTCGTTACCGTGAAAGCCCTCTCTGCAGCTCGGCGTGGCAGCAGCAGCTTGCAGGCTGCTGCCCTGTACTTCTTTGAAACGAGGTTGTAGAGGACAGGGTTGATGGATGCGCTCAGGTAGAAAAGCTGCAGAGCGAATATATTAAAGTACTGGGAGAACAGCATTGTCCCCATGTCCCGGGTGTTTATAAATATGATCCTGCCAATGTGGAAAGGCAACCAGCAAATTACAAAGGCCAGAACCACCACAGCTATAAGACAAAATAACACATGCGGCAGTTAAGGAATGAGTTAACTTTTCAACCATCCAGTAAACTAAATTTTATGTGGCTGACTTTGCAGGTTCTTCTAACTGATACAAATGATATATAGAAAAAATGGCAATTAATTGTTGGAAATCCATGAAAATGGGAATAGTGTCAAGTCTGACTGTTAATTTTTGAAGTAAAAGGTAACTGGTAAATTTTAAGCTAAACTGTGGATGAGGTTTGCTGAGAAAAATGTTAACAACAGTGGTGTAACATCTGTATAATAACATCAGGCACTACAGAAACCCCCCTTGGCAATGTCTGTAATGCCACATAGGACATAGGAAAACAAAAGTCAGAATAAGGAGTTTTTGTGGAAGCTCTACAGCAGCTCCATTCCCTGCAGGGTTGTTGTTTAACATTTCTACATCACTGAAAAAGACCCGGGCTGCACCTCAGTCACCCAAGCTCCCACAGAATTTGCTCTATTGGGACAGGATGGTGTCTAACATAAAGACTTTACAGAATAGTTGGGCTATTGATTTTTTTCCACTAAAGCTTTTACATGCATCCCCAGACAATTACTGCTGGAGACAGATATTTGCCGAGATGGATCTCTAGCCTGAGTCACTTCAGCTGTTCGCCTGGTCCTGTGTTCCATTTTTGCACAATGCCAACAAATACAAACCCTCTTGCAACGGCAACACAGCAGGAGCAGATGAGGAACAATTAAATAAGTGTATTACTGTATCCATACTTTTAATTATTTTTGTTTATTAATGCATATAAGTAAAACAAACAATCATTTGAGGAGCATCCTCTGTGTTTCTCAGAGCTTAAACAAAAGGGATGCAGCCAAAAGTAAGTTTACATCTGAAATACACCACATGCATATAGTGCTGCTGGATCTTTAAGATAGGGGGACAGTGGTCTCATTCAATGGGTTCTGAGATCATGGGCATAAGTGTTTCTGTCAGAAAACCTTGTGCCTACTTCAGTGTAAGTACCTTCCTCAAATAAGTTGGCAAAATTCTCTCAGGCTTATTAGTTTCTTTCCTTTGTGTTATGCTATTTCCATCCAGCTGATTACACTCTCAGTAAAAGAAGTCTCCCATGTGACATGTAAAAACTACACTAAAGGTAGGAAAAAAATAATTCAGGCATTTTATGTTCCTTAGTCAATAGTTGGATTTCTTTTTTCTTTCCCTTCATATTGGTCACTACTTACAAACATTAAAGCCCCAGAACAGACTAAGATCTCTAACTTTCCAGAGTCTGATGCTGGGTTAGTGAATACATGACTAATAAAATGAACTAAAAATGATCAGCATCCTACATCCGTAGGAAGTGCTTGGGTACTACAGGATTTGTCTCCAAACAGCTCTTAGGGGTTAAGCTGCCGTTTCTCAGCCTCCTTGGGCAACCACTGGAATTATTCCTAGGAGAGCTACAAATGACCTCTAAGAGCTTACTTTTCAGAAGCAGAAATTTTCTACGCAGAGGTGTTGCTGCCCACTGGAAGAGACTGCTGATATTACCACAGTTTTTCTGAAGTTGCAGGCTACCTTGTACTTGGTTCTGCCAGGTAAAATTCAGGAAAGGGGTATTTCTACGGAAGGCAGTCGTGCTGCTGGATGTGCCACGCGGGTGAAGCCTCAGCTGTGAGGGAGTGAAATCCCTGCCGTGGCAGTTCCCGGGAGTACTGATGTGCTCGGCAAGCGTGGCTGGGATGTTCCCCCGTGCTATTCCCTATCCTGTACGTGAGCTGCGGGTGCCTCAGCCCTGCCATGGCCCCCCAACCCCGGTCCTTGCCCCAGCCATAGGGGGGGACGGTAGCGGGACTCACCCAAGATCCTGACTGTCTGGCGGTGCCCCTTCTCCCGGAGGAGCGAGCTGGAGCCCCGCAGGCGAGTGTTGTTCCGCCACAGCTCGCGGCCAATGAAGCCATAGAGGACGCTGAGGCAGGTGACGGGCAGGACGAAGTAGCAGGTGGTGACCCAGAACATGGTGGCCAGCAGGCCGGACTGCAGGGCCTGCGGGGTGGGCTTGCACTCGCGGCTGAAGTCAGTGTGGTTGTCGGGCTGCTCCACGCCGACCAGGAAGAAGAAGGGGCTGGCAGAGAGGAAAGCAAAGGCCCAGAGGACGCCGATGATGGCTTTCACCCGGCGCTTGGTGACGACCACCTTGGCTTTGAGGGGGAAGCAGATGGCGAGGTAGCGCTCCACGGTGAGGGCACTGATGTGGAGGATGGTGCAGTAGGTGCAGCCCTCACTGAGGTAGTGCGAGAGGCGGCACAGCAGCTGCCCGAAGATCCAGGGCCGAGAGCGCCAGAGGCGGTAGAGGTCGAAGGGCAGCCCCATGAGGATGAGCAGGTCCGAGACGGCCATGCTGCCCAGGTAGAGGTTGGTGGTGGTCTTCATGTCACGGTAGCTGCGGATGACCAGCACCGTGAGGACATTGCCCGCCACGCCGACCACGAAGAGCCCCAGGCAGACGGCCGTGACGGGAACGAGCACCCACATGGGCAGCGCCAGGCACAGCCGCTCGTCGCAGGGCGGCCACGGCCACGGCCACTCCGGCTCGCCCTCGCTGCCGTTCCCGCCGCCGCGCCGCATCCCGCCGGGGGACGCGCCGTGCCCGGGGCAGCTCCGCTCCTTCCTCCGGCCGCGGCCCCGCCCCGCCCGCGGCCCCACCGCCCTCAGGTACCGCACCCCCGCCCCGCCCCGCGGGCCCGGCCGGCGGAGGGGGAGGCAGGGAAGGAGGGAGGGGAGAGGGGCGGCGGCGGTACGCGCACAGGACTGACCACCAGCAGCGAAAAAGAAGGTACTTTTATTGTCCACAGACTCTTAAAGGTACTTTGCTACATCGTTTTATGTATTTTCTATCAGACTATACAGGTTCGTCTTCATGGAGCCCGACGTTGTACAACCGTAAAGTGATATGTTTGGTAGTGTATCTATAGCGTTTTAAAAACTTTAGAGTTTCTCTTTTTCTCTTATTTATTTATTTTTGGAATGTACAGTATATGAGGTAAAATTAAGATTACATTAAAAACTGTCTTCAATGCAGTAATATGCACTGAGGCTCAAATGGCAAATACACTATTAAATGACTATCAAAAATAGGAGCTCATTTGAATTTTACTATGAAAAACGTATGTCACTGCAGGTTACCTGCAGTAACAAATCTTACCATTTTAGACATTCAACCGTAAGAAATCTCTGGGCTGTGACACGCAACCTCATTTGCACTGCCAAACATGGCACTTTTAAGAAGGTTCTAGAAAACATCAGTTATCGCGGTATATCCTGCGGGAAGGTATCAGCCTATATGTACAAACGACAAATTCAAAATAAAATGTAAACATAGAGTACATTTTAAAGACAGATCTTTCTCACCACGTGGAGGCCAAGTTCTTTGCCATTTTTTTTTTTCTTTTAAAAAAACGAAACTCAGCAACATTATTCTACAGCACAGATCATTGGACGTATAAACAATTACAATACATGCCCGTTCTAACATAGAGAAATTCTTCAGAGATCTTCAAAGCACAAGACAGAGGTTCCTTTTTTTATTATTATTAAGACTGACAGAAGTGTTTAATACTATAAAAATGCTAAACTGAACACAACTTGAAGTCATTAATGATCCACTATCTTGTAACTCAAATAAATTAAAAGTAGCTAATTACAAAGTGTATAACAAATAACATAAGTGTGATGAGACAAGGTGGTTTTTTTTTAAAGATAGTTTCACTACAAGCTTTGTGTCACTGGCAATCATTGACATCTAGCAAGATGTTCAATGGGATACTTGTTAAAATTCAGTCTGGTCATTCAAGAACTCACAAATGCAAGCTCACAAAACATTGATGAGTTATGCAATTGCAAAGTGCTCTAATGCAACATTAACTACATGCAATCAACAATTTGGTACAGTATCCAAAGAGACATTACATTAAACATTAGGATCTCAAGAAAAAAGCAGCTTTAAGTTTTCTGGTGCAAATTACTACACTTCGTCTTCTGATTTGGTGCCCCAAAAAAAAGAAAGAAGGAAAGAAATAAAGGAAGGAAAAAAAAGGAAAGTAAGATAGAAACAAAACAAAGGCAGTGCTTATTTCTGGTGGATATGGCAAGTGAATGTTGGGGAAACAGCAAAAATTCAATAATGAATTTTATCTCAAAATTCTATTGACTAGCCAAAATCAGAGGGCACAGACATCTGTATAAACTGCATCCAATCAAAGGTCAACTTTGGAAATGTGTTTTTCAATTTAAATAATAAATCTAAGAAGTTCTCTCAGACTCTCCCTTCTATATTCAGAAGAAGTAAAAGAGGCATTTTTGTAAGTAAACATCAAATCCTGGGGTAAGATAAACCACTTGTGCCATCTCCTTGTAGTCTTTCCAAAACATCTAGTTGTGAGGAAGAACTCCACATTTATCAGATAAGAAGCTTCCTTCATGCATACTCTTCCATCCAGTTTATTATTTGCTGCCTGAGAAAAGCCCCTTCTGTTTTTCAGCATAAATCCTGCTTCCCAAATAATTAAGACAAATGAGGAGGTAGAAATACAGCGCTAAATTGCTTTCACAGCATCAGATTAATATTGTGTACAGCACAAGTTTGTTAGTGTAAGTTTTAAATGCGATCTACACATTCTTCCCTGTTGTGTTAGCAACCCTTAGAAGTGCGGGCCAGGAAATCATCTTTACACTTGTGTTTACTGGTCAAACCCTTTTCGTTAAACACTGCGTGCCTGCCCCATATCGAGTTTGTACTGCATGAAGGCATATAAAGAAAAGATTATATTTCTGTGGCTTGCATTTTAATAACATGAATCAGCCTATACCTACGAGTAAGCATTTTAAAGTGGCTGAGAAAGTTTGCCATCAGTCCCAATGCCGGTGCTAAATGCCTGGTTCTGTAAAAGCAAGAGAACAGAATTACTTTTAGATTATGAGAAAGTAAAATGTAATGGGCAGCATTATAAAATAGATCTCTTTTCTTCACTTTATGATGAAGTACTGAATGATAACAGCAATCAGAATGGAAAAGATAGCAAAAAGTGCAAGGATGACAGCAGCACACACTTGGTCGCTCTGTGACCATTGTGTCCTTGTGGTTTGCACAGTGTCCTTGTTGGTGCTTGCCGGTGGTTCAGTCCTCTGAGAGATGAATAGCACTGGGGTGCTGTAGGGGCCCACCAGGTCCTGGTGACCCATGGCCTCTTGGCACTGGCGAATGGCACATGCGCGGAATCGGTATTCACAGTTCAGCTGGAGGCCTGTGTATCGAAATGACCAGTCTGGGCCCTTGTAAATCTGGCAATAAGGGGAAAAAAAGGGATACATCAAGTAAAAGAGTCCTATATACACACATGTATCTCAGTATGGTTGTGTTTATGGTGAAGTTAACTGTAAAAAGGATGACAACTCACCAGTGTTTTCACCCATGCAAAGAAAAATGGACAAAAAGCTCAAACATGCAATTTAAATAGCAGATAAAAGTCTCTAGTCCTTTTGGTGGAACACAAGAACTACGCTTGCTTGTGTGGAATGATCAGCACACACCAAATAAACTTTGTCACAAGCCCCAGCATTCAAGTGTTGTAGTGACCACTTACAATTGGATGCAATATAAAATATTTATCATGGGATTTTAGGCAGTTAACTCTGTATCAAACTAATTCATTAAATCCAATCCAATGTATTTTGTTGTAGTTATCTGTATTTAAAATATTATGATTTATCCCAATAAACACTATACCAGGGAAGCAACACAAAGTCCTCTTTGTGATTCTTAATTTCTTCATATTTCCAAGACAGAGATGACTTATGAAGGTGTTATCCAAAGGTCTCTCAGGTGGCTGGTTAACCTGAGCTCACAAAGCTTCAGCATGGAGTGCCTAATTCAGTGAAATCTAAATTCTGGCTTCCCAAATTAGTAAAATTTGCAGCTAGGTAAAGGTTCTGTGAAAGCCAACAAAACCTCATGAGGGTGCAGTTACAGGTACATCAATAGGTACTGAGGTATTAGGTGGGTATTAGCACAGGTATTAGCACAGTGCAATTTGATTTCTCTCTTCAAAACCCTTCACCCTCTCACCTCCAAATATCTGAATTTGCTTTATTTAACTGGTAGCATGATACAGAAATATCACATCATCAGGAGCTTTCCCTACAGTTACCATATTGTTAGACAGTATTCTGAAAATGCAAATTAGAAATGTAAAGCAACAGGAAATCCCTTCCGATTCTGCTGTTTGAAGAGCTCTTGCTGTATCTGAGGCTAGTCAGAGACTCAGAGTTCTCTGACAACCAGACAGCTGAGCTTTACTGGATTCCACAACCTAGACACTTTTCTTTCTGAGGCAGGACAGGTCATCAGAAGTGCAGCTTCCTCAAAATTCTGCTAATATGGATCTTGCATTTGGGAGTGAGCAAACAGGCCACTGACACACATCCTACTGCAGCTCCAGCTACATCAGCTGCTTGTTCCCAGTGCCTTGCCAGAAGTTGCCTTTGCCTCAAATGTGTTTCCTGGGGTATTTTATGTGGTTGCTTCCTAACCCCTTTAAGATCTTTGACTGATGTATACAGCTCAAACAGCACATTATTAACTTCTTTTGTCTGTAGTATGGAGAAAGCAATGACATGAGCAACTTGGATGATGGATAAGGAAAAAGCGTGAAGTTTTGGCAGCAAAATAGCAGGAAACAGCTTAGAGCAGACTTCCAGGCAGTTTATTTTTTGTCCACGTCAAATAAAATTGCCACCATCATGTCTAAGTGTCTTAAAGGCTGTTTTCATAGTGTTTACCTCTTGATTGTTGCAATTTTAATTTTTGCAAATTAGTCTTTTAATTTTATTCTAATTTACTATGCTAGACTGTTCTGCAGAGGCAAAAGCAATCACACACCTCAGTCTACTTTGTTATTGCCGTACTCAAAGAGCAAACTTTATTTTCTTGCCCAACTCATTTGGCAGTACACACTGATCATCAAACTGTGATTTGACTCCATGTCTAAAAGCAACACAGACCACGCCTTACATACCTAATGTTGCATTACAATGTTGAAGTTACAAAAAACAATATTCACATGGTAAGATAATAAACACCTCGTATTATGGTTCATCTTTTACTGAAAAATTTAAAAAATGTGCATAACAAACACAGTGCTACACTAAAAGTTATGAAACTATGAAGGCCTATAATCTACCAAAGCACAGGAAAAATATTTAATATTGAACTATAATAAAATTATAATATACTAGAATTAACTATTTCTGTTCAGGAAGGAAAGTTCATTGGCTTAATAGTACGAAACAGTTTTCAAGTCTAATTTCATGTCAAATATCAGGCAGTTTATAGGGAAGCAAAATTAGCACTGAAGCAAGATAATTTGTACCTTGGTATTTTGAACTGCTTCTTTGCTCTTAGTGCAAAGAGAACCCTTTGCCCCTTTTCTCCTCAGTCTCAATTCTGCGCCATAGGTAAAAGGTTTCTTTTTGTCAGTTGTTCCATTAGTGGATGACTTCCTCACCACTTGAGATGTCAAGCTGTATTTAGTGAGTATCAGTGTAACCCAGAGAGGCTGTAATTTAGTATAGAACCTCCTTTCTATGTGAGGATGGGTTTAGGAGACACTACTTTATACTATTTAGTAACAAAAAGTTAACACGGTGATGAAAAACATACTGGAACACAATAAAGCTTTACTAAATCTAAACTAATCTCAACTAATTTTGCTAAATTAGTTATCACAAATAGTAGCTGAAGAAAACTACAATAACTTCAACATATCATACCTGTTTGAATTCTGAGTCCTTTCCAACCATGACCTGCAGACAGTAGATAACTGGATCACCCTTCATGGGCTGCAGAACCTCCCATGTGATTTCGCAAGTGTGATCATTTATTCTCTCTATCCTCGGTGCTGAAGAAAGGAACCATAAGAGTGACAGCTAGCCCTGATTTCCCCATCACATGCTGTCATATTCTAATGACCTGTACAATTCTATATTCTACCTCCTATTTTGTCTCAGAGAAACAAAATATTCAGATTCAAATTTATTCTTCCCCCAGTGTTTTCTGGAGCAACAACTGACAATTCATACAGGCCTCTCTTGCTAGTTTAGGTATCTGAGAGAAAGCAAACAAAATTTGGTGACTGTAAGAGTGCATCATATACCAAAAAAACCCCCAAACTGCAATGCTTAAAATTATTCTAAACATCCTAGGAAGCATTTTCACCTTAACTTGCCATTTTCCTGGCAAGCAGGGATTCTAAGTACAAACTTCTTATATCAAATAATGCAAAAACCCAAGTCTTTCATTTTGGAACGAATATTTTAGGCAATTACATGAAAGGACCATTTTCCCATGATTCCTACTTGCACTTAAGAAGGGCTTAGTACTCTCAATATCCCAAATACAACATAATACCAAACCAAACCTGCTACCTTCTCACCCCCCAAATGAAGAAAGAAGCACCCTTACCTTTCAATGCAGCTGGAACAGATTTGGGAGTAGTGAAAATGTATTCTTGAGAAAGGGGACCTTCACCAGCTTCATTACATGCCTGAATACAAAATTTGTATGATGTTGACTCACTGAGTCTCTGAACTTTGTAGGTATGACATGGTCCTCTGTATAAGGATATAAACCTGAAAATGGAATGAGTAGCTTATTTTGAACACAGAAAAGGACTTCTGAAGCAGCTACATTACAGTCTTGAAATCTGTGCCCGTAATTTCCCAGAATCTAATGAAAAGCCCAGAAACACTTAATTTGGAGCTAAAGCCGTGTTCTGGCTACTATAAAACAATAAGCTCATTTTTCAGTGCCAAATTTTTATTTCACACTACAGATTATCTCTTACCAAAAATGGTCCTAAGCATCTTAAGAAACTATTTTGCATTTGAAACAATGGGAAAGGACAGCAGTTGTGTCTCTCAGTGAGCTGCAATTTTTTCCCTGGCCATATACTCCTCCAACATCTTTAGCTTTTCAAAAGAACTAAATTTTAGCTTTTTGCCCCTTTGCAACTCTCCCTTACTACACTTAAAAATGTGTCATGGATGCAATTGCTTTTGTACACCATTGTTGGAGATGGGCTCATGCAGACCTGCACAGGAGGGCAGAGTCACTATTGTGCACACCAAATCTCTTTCTGAGAGTTTTGTAAACTGGCCACTCTCCTTCATGTTGCAATTCTTGCACAAACTGATCATGGCAGCTCTTGTTTGATTTTCAGTTTTGGTGTCCCCAGGACACAGCACAAATTTCTCTCTTCCAGCAGGAGGTGTCATCTACTTTGGCTTTTTCTTTTCTTTTAAAATTAAACAGATGGTACTGCACATGACCTAGTCTTTGGTAATGGCAATGAATTTCTTTTCAGTTAAACAGTCTAATTTATTTTCCCCCGTACAACACAGCAATTTCACATAATAAATCTCATCTTTTTACCAAGCTAAAGCTACTCATCAGACATAAAACACTCTGTAGCAGTACTGCTCATTTTACTATTTAGCAAGGGTTCTTGCTGTACCATCTAAGTTGACATTCTGATTTAACATGAGACAAAGGATCCCTTAAAGTAATAATTTGTATTATTTTCCATTAAAATAATTGCATGTAAGGCAACAGTGAGTATAGGATCCATACCTTCCAATATTAAGTATATAAAATTCACAACACTGACTGGACTTGTTACTTTTGAAACTATTTAATCAAAAGTGAGAGAGAAAAGTGTGCTAGTAAGAAACACTGCATTAAATTCTTCTTGTTAAACTGTAAGTAAAAAACAATGAAATTTTTAATCTTGTGCTTCTCAGCACAGAACACTAGAGCCCTTCTTGCCTTGCCAGATGAGATGACCTCCTACATCTGCTGTAAATTCAGCAAAGCATATGGAATTATGCCCTTTGCTGACATCTCCCAAGCATCAGAGCTCATCAACACTGGGCAGATTAAAGTGGTGCTAAAACCAACCTTCCATTTTTATCCTCCATTTGAAGGTGGTACTGGATGGAGTCAGTCAATGCTTTTGCAGTCCCCTCTCCCCACTTCAGCTTAAGAGTCTGAGAACTGTATGCAGCACATTCCAGGCGAGGTGGATCTGGGGGGAGAGGCTTTGTTTTCAGTTTTATGGTGTGGCTGAAAGGACCCGCTCCAAGACTGTTTAGGGCTTGAATTCGTACTCTAGCATTTGGAAAAAGAGAGAATAAATTAATTTGAAATTAGGTCCTAAAAATAACTGGTCATATCCACCATTATCATTAAAGAGAGAATAATGGTACTATCTACAATGAAGACTTTTATCAATATTCTGCTTTGACAGACTGTCAAGAATATGCAGATGTGTCACTTTCCTTACCACATTTTAAAGAGCTGGCTTGATTAAAAATAAAAATATTCAAAATAAATTCATGGTATTGAAAAGACGCAAGAGCTTTGTGAGTAACTTCAACAGTGGTCCATCTTTCTGACTGTGCAGGCCTTGTACCAAAATTTTTGATAGCCACATATGAGTGATGAGGAAGGTAAAAAAACCCACCTCAAAGAGGGGAAACCATATCTGTGACTGTTTTATCAGGTGAATTCAAGGATGACTAACAGACATTTTTACAGACTTTTTTGAACAGATCCTATTCATGTGGAAATAAAGCAATGGTTCCCAGCCACCTCTCTTGCTGTTTCCACCAGTAACATATCTCTGGGCACCTGTAAACACAAGCCCTCTTGGGTCTGCCTGCAAAGTGAGAGGGGGAAACCAGAAGTTGCCAAAGGACACAAAGCTGAGGAAGCTGTAGAACTTGATACTCAGGGACAAGGTAGGGTTTTGTTTTTCTTCTTTGATATGCCAAGGAAGACAATGCTGGCATCAGATTTGTAAGTAAAAATTAAAAGACTTAGCCAAGAAATTATTTCTGAGAAGGAAAAAGCAGAAAACAGAGCCTCTTTACATATCTGACAGGTAGTCACAGGGAACAAAGTGTGTCTAATTTTGTTTTGCAGATTTAACATTTGCTTGTCCAAAATAGTATCTAGGTAACTGGAAAGAAGTCATCACAGTAATCTAATTATGAAACAATCAAGCACACAACTGCAAAATGTGGAAATGCAAATGTGTATGCAGGCTAAAGAATAAATATTTCTCCTTCACTACAGTAATATTTAACATTATGCTAATTTATTACAGCCCAGAACTAAGGTTTATATATGCAATTTTTATTTGCACAAGGAGTTGACAGTGTATTCTATAAAAAAACTTAAGTGGGTAGAAGTATAGACCTATCATTGCCATAGAAGCTTCTCCTTTTTTCAGTCTACTGACACAGAGAGCAACAGCTCTTCAAATTGCCAGCATTATTGTTAAATAATTGTAAGTCACACAGAAACACTGTATTCTGACATAAAGCCATAAAACAGTAATTAAAGATTCAGAAAACTGTGCAGCCAGATGATATCCTAATTATACTGAAGTCAGAGTGGGCTAAAAGTCTGACTTCAGTGGAACTGCCATTCTCCTTTAACACTGAGGGCATGTTTTTGTAATGGACATAGAATGCCTTCAGGCAAAAGTACTGATTTTTGTGTTTGTATTTTTCAGTAACCCTTAGACCAAACGTAAGGGATGATTTCAGCAACTAAAATTCTTCAAAAGAGATGCACAGTTGGCTGATTTTTTAAACTGATACACTTCATACTGACTTCCACTTTTTCTGCAGATACGGCCTTGCAAGTTGCAATGAGCTGCCATTAGATTGCTGGACATAGTCCCTCCTTGAATGGATTTTACCTTTTCAAACAGTGAAGCAACCAGTCCAAACCCAAGTACGAATCTGAGTATGTAATGTGAATTCAATTAAAATGACACATTAACCAGACAGATACAACAATACTAAAATAAATTAACATAAATTATTCTTAAATGAAAATAAAAATAGCACAGCTCATCTATTTATGATGATCATCATTACAAAGCTTCTTTTTACTCCATGGCTGTGCACTAACATGTCTCTGAGAATAATAATGCAGACATTAAAAAATACAAGGAAACAAAGCATCTGCTCTTGTGAAGGAAACAGTAGGCTGTCAAGTAGCTGTGCATCACATACCTGTAGGTAGTATCTGGCTGTAAGCCATCTATAAAATAGGTCAGATCCTTCCCAACAGTTATTGGCTGCTTATCGCCAAAGTCTATGCTGTAGCCAAGGATTTCAGATCCATGGTCACAAGGTTCTTCCCAGCTTATAGCAAGGCATGTGGAAGGAGAATAGTGTGGACTTTCAACTTCATCTTCACTTAGTCCACGAAGACAAGTCACAACTGCAGGTACAGAGGCTGGAGTCATACATGCCACTACTTCACTGAAAGGGCCTGCACCTGCAACATTCACTGCCTGCAAATCCAAAGTAGACCACGTTTTTATGGCAGAGTCAATTCCTGTTTCCAGATTGTAATAACAATAGTTTTACATCTTTACCTGAACCCTGCAATAGTATATAGTGGCAGGCAAAAGCCCTTTCACTTCACAGCTGAGCCCAGGCCCACAATAGGAGATCTGCATGCATCCTTCCACACCGCCCCACTCCAGTCGATACTCTGTGACATCAGCTCCATTACTTACTGGTACCTTTAAAATGGATATCAGAAATTAAAAGTTAAATTCACTGACTTGAGAAAAAAAATCAACCGCACTTACCACATCTGTATTTTTTTTTGTTCTAGAAGAGTCTTACCCTCCCATTTCTTTGCTGATTTTTAATTTAGTACAATACAAGTAACAAGCAAAATCTGATACAAACTTCAGGAAGTTTAACTAAGACAATGGCAAACACAAAGTCCTGGACCAGGACAAAAAAGTACAGACTGAGGAGCAACCTTACCCAAAAACCCCCTGTGTGTCCTGGTGAGAAAGCTGAATAAGAATCAGGAGTGTGTGTCTGATGAAGCTGAACTACATATTGGTTGTATTAGCAAATGAGCAGCAAGAAGGGTAAAAGGAATAATGATTGCACTCTACTCAGCACTTGTGAGGCCACATCTCTGGTACCATGTCCTGTCCTGGGATCCCCAAAGGAGACTGATGTAATGGAGTAAGTCCAGCAAAGGGTCATGAGGCAGGAGTGCAACGCACTACCAAAAGGTAAAGCTTACTTGACAGCAAGGTGATACAGCTAAGGGGAGATCTTACTGCTGCCTTGAATGACTTACTGGCAGGGTACAGAGACTATGACAAAATTTTCTTTGAAGATGGCACAGTGCCAAGACAAGAGTCACGGCCTGCATTAAAGGGTATTTTGACTAGACATACACAAAAAAAATCCTACAGAATGAGACTTTACCAGACAGTTTTACTAAGCTGCAACATCTTCATTCTTGGAGATAAATAAAATTTCACTGAGAAAGGCCCTGAGAAACCTAGCCTATTTGAATAGAAGACTGAACTAAATGACATCTAGAGGTTTACTTGTGCTTTAATTACTGTGTGACTCTGTAAAACAGACATCTAATGTCACTCAAATTAACTCTACCTGAATGTTATAAGAGATTTTTTTTTTTTAAAGCCTTTGCCTTGTAGATATTTAAGAAATGCTCCTCTGACATTCCTCCAGTAGGAAGTATGAACACTACTTTCCAGGTAAAACAGTTTAATACTTTTTTTCTGTACAGTTCTGTAACTCAGCTACTTCACCCCATCTCTAAGCTACTAAAAAGCAGCATTTAAACAGTATTCCCAGAGAGAATCTTTCTTTTTAGAAGTTTAATTTTTATCTACTGAATTTTTTTAATCAGGTATCTATACACTATGGTTTTATGGGAAGTCTGTGAGGCTTTTGCTACATTATTACTGATGTAATTATATAAAATTAAATCAGATTATAAAACTAAGAAACGCACAACAATCTATTGTATTATGTGGATACATTGTCTCTGAGGAACTATAACTACATTAAAGAAAAATTTTAAGACGAGACTGTATCACTCAGAAATGCAGAGCAGCAGCTGCGGCAGAACTTTTAAACAAAGGACACAGTAAGATTCAGTACCTGCAGCCTGCCAACTTACAGCTAACTTATAATGGCATGATGAATGACTAGGGTTTACCTACTGCATAATTGGGTAAGTATGCTTACAAATAAAGTGATTAAAATACAGTATTAGCCATTTCAAGCTGAGCTCAAAAATGCCTAAGACCATCATGTTAAGACAGGTGTTACCATGGCATTCTTACCTCCCATGACACCTGAGCACACGCAGCAGATCTGCACGCCACTTGAGGGGGCTTGCACTGATCTGGGGGTCCAGGTGCTGTAGTTATTTCACATTTTTCCGAGTAAGGTCCAAACTATTAAAAAAGGAGTTGATACAACTGAATTGTAAAAATAAAATTCCTACATTTTAAATAACAGTTTACCATAGTAGGGACATGTTGTAGCAACCTGGACCTTTGTATTACTTCTTTATAAAATAAATTTCTGTGGACTTTGGATTTGGGATTTATTTCCAGTATCTGATTATTCTCTAGAAGAGCTGTAAATTTTTCTTCACTCCAGCAAATGCAATGTGAATAAATCTGACAGTTCAAACTCTTGGAAAAACTAGGGAAGTACTACGCAAAGCCTTATTTTGAAGTTACACGATGGCTGCACTGAAACATAAACCAATTTGTACTGCCCATTTATACCTATCTAAAAGAAACAAAGGATTCATTAACTGCTGAGCTATGAACCATTCTTTGCAGGGTGGACAGAAGATAAAAGTTAGGATAGTGCTTTAAAGCCTTAAGCTGCAGACCGCTCCACAAACAGTGTCAACTCATCCTGACAGCTTTTTATGAAATGTAAATTATTGAGCAAATCAGGACTTTGGGTACCTAACTAAATAAAGCTTGTTCTACAGAAATGATTGATTTAAACACATTTAATACTGAGAGGGAAAATAGTCTTGTATCTGATAGAACATGTACTCAAAAGTTAAACTAAATATAAAAATGGAGAGTCAGGAAACACCAATTTTTATGTTCTGAACACCGACAGCTGTACAAATAAGTGTGAATCATTTACAAAGCTGTATACAGAAAACAATTTGCTACCTTACTTCACATGAGAATATTGAAGTTGTGACAGTGCTTTAATAAAGTACTTAGCACTTCCTAATGATTTCCTAATCCTACTATTCAGATAAAATACACAATTAGCTATTTTCTCTTCCCTTCATCTAAAAATCCCTTTCATATAAACTGATGTTTAACAGTCTGTTCCCACACAACAATAAGCTATGTGACTCAAATGACTCTACATTAGGAAACCCTCATTTAAAATTACTGTTAAATGCTTCTTTTGAAATAAAAAATCCTTAATAGTGATTGCTGTCCCTGGAATGAATTTCATTTCAGACTTCCTCCTTACCCCAGCCTTGTTAGCTGCTCTCAGTCTGAAGCAGTACATCCTCCCTGGAAGAAGGCTGCCCACTGTGCATTCAACATCAGAACCCTGGTAAACCTCTCTGTGTTCATCAGTTTCTGCCTGAAACATTTCCAGACCATAACAGGTAATGGGTGAACCACCATCTACCTGAGGTGGTCCTAAAAATAAGAAAGAAAGAAAAGCTTATTTAATTTTAACACATACCACATTTGTATCCCTTACAATCACCAACACTTGTAATAGAATTACCCCAACGCAGCTGAATTTCTCTTGCTCTTGGTCTACCCTGTAGCCTTGGTGGCTGGCACGGACCAGGAACCACTGCTGGTGTCTGCACCAATAAGGAATCAGATACCTACAAAAGAAAGATAGATTAATTATTATCCAGGCCAAAACAAGAACTATAAGTTATGCCACAAGTAAAGGCAAATACCTGAGTCAGAAACAAGATCCTTCCCTTTTTTAATGACATCTTTAAATATGTGAAGATGTTTAAGTGATCTGGTATGTATTTCTGATAATATAAACCATGCCAAAATGACCACACAACATGCAAAATTTGCTTTTGTATTTTGTACATACGCAAGGAGTAGAACAATGGTTAATTATCAGTACAAACCTAGTACAGATGCTTGAAATATGACTTATTCAATGTAAAACTCATTCTCTTTTGCATCAGATTGCAGTTTAATGAGTTCTAGACCCTTACTCTAAGGGTTGTATACTTTCTGTGGAACAACCTTTCAGAAAGCAAAAGTGGGCAGAAGTGTCAATCAGAAGAGATTAAAAAAAAGATATTTCAACTTTTTCATTGCTTTGCAATACTTAATGTGCAACAAGTTTCCATCTCAGATTTGAAGTTTGGGCAAAAATAGCTTACAAAAAACCAACATGCAGCAGATGGCATTGACTGCTCAGACAGAAGTGAGCAGAGACAATGAGGGGCTATTAGCTTCAGTGTGATACAGAAAAATACTGGAAGTTGGAAAGCCTTTAAGTTTACGGAAGAAATGAATATCAGAGTTTCATTTCACAACTGGTTTCTAAGTATGTTCAAGAAAGAGTGGACTGGACAATCTGCTGCTCTTCAGTTCCTTTGAATATATTGTTGCACTGATCAACTGCTGCTACTTAAAAAGCATAAAGTTTCTCAGGACGCAGATGTTCATGAGAAGCTGCAGTACAGTTAATTACATCTTTCTTTACAGTACTTCTGTTGCTTTCTGATACCTTCAGAAAGTATCAGGACTTTCTGGAAGTTATTTTCTCATTGGAACTCAATATTTATTCTAAAATCATGGGGTTGTAGGGAAGTAGGTTAGCAGAGTAAAAGTCTCCAAAGACTTGTGGTTTGGTGACTGGGAAAGCAGTACAGCTGAGCCAGCAATGAAGGAGTCCAGATTTATTCTTAAAACAAGGTGGCTGTAGTCAAGGTTATCTTTGCAGGAGACTTCTGTGTGCAGGAAGAGCACAAACATTTCATGTTGTAAGGTGGGGCTGTGTAGAAATGGCAAACATCAAGAATGCAAGGCTTTAAGATTTTTGTGAGAGAAGCTTGACAGTGAAGCCTTGCTGGAAGTCTGCAGAGAGTCAGGGGTGGCTTTGTTACAGCTGTTGCTGAGAAGGGAGAGGAAATATAGCATGACATTTTGGCACTGGCAACTGAACTGAATTGACAGTGAATATGTGTGTATGTAATGTGCTTGTATAAAGGAGCTTGGTATGGCACAGCAAATTGGGAATACTGAAAAGTAGGGCAACGTAAACATTTTAATTGTGCTTGAGACAGCACAGGAAGACACTACAGAGCATAACATAACCTTGTAAAGCCTGAGTGAAGACTCTTCCTCCCCTGCCTGCTGAGCTGACTTGGCTACTCAGACAAGGTACTCCACTGACTACAGGAAATACACTACATTCATAGAATCACAGAATCTTCCAAGTTGGATGGGATCCACAAGGATCATCAAAGTCCAATTCCTGGCTCCAAGACAGCCCCAAGAATCACACTATGTGAGAGACCGTTGTCCAAATGCTTCCTGAACTCTGTTGTGCTTGGTGCTGTGGCCACTTCATGGGGAGCCTGTTCAAGTACCCTTGCTGCATTGGGTTAGGCCTTAATAAATGACATTGTATCAATGTCTCATATAGGAAAAGTATCTGTTTCTGTAAATAAGACAATCATGTTAACAAAAAATAATATCAGAAAAGAATATTCAGATATATTTCGTTAACAAATGAGCAGAAACTCGATCCACTTTGCATCAATACTGGAACTTCCCTGAGGTTCTGTTTATGGCTATTTTGTTAGGCAGTTCTGCACAATACTTGCTTAGGTAGCTACCAGACCAGATTTTCTTACAGAGAGAAATCGTATTTAATGAAAATATTAGCTGGTATTACCGTGCTTTGTCCTCCTTCCCCAACGCAATATACACGTAATCGATAGGAAGAGCCCGGATTTAGTCGGTCACACACATGCTCCCTAGCGGCTCCGCTGTATATTGTATCCCATTTGTTTCCTGAAAGGTTAGGAATAAGTGTGCAATGAACCAAAGTGTAATCTTCCACACTTCAGTACCAGCCACAGCAGGTATTCTAACTTCAGTAAGTGTGCCTGATGTTTATTAAAAAACCCAGAAATTGAGACTGCTTTGAATTTCCTGGAAGATCCTATAATTTCATAAAGATAGTTTCCTAGGTATAGATCTGCTGAAGTGAAATAGCTTCTTTATTTGGTATTTACCTTAACTGGAAGAGAACTTACTGGGTCAGCAAGCACATTCAACATCACAACCAAATAAACAGGAAAGGTACAAAAGTGAAATTTTTCACAGAAAGAAACTTCAAATTACACTATAATTTTTCAGGTTGTAACTGCAGTTTACAGTTGATAAAGCTTGTTCCTGTGTTCCTGAATAGCCCAGCAGCATCTGAAATACTGATTCCATTATTTGCTACTCTTAAATCAGAAACTCTGTAGTATTCTCTCTCTCTTAAAAAGAGATTAAGCAGGGAACCTGGGGACTTTTAATTAAATCTGCAACAACTCAATACACTGCAGAGTTTAGAGGGCTGGGAATGAAATGTAATGCACAGCTCACTAAATTTTTATGAAAGGCTTGGGTGCACCATTCCAAAAGTGACTTAATGTGGGCACATGACAGAGAGAGGAAAGCAACAGACTAAATATCAAAAGAACTACAGCTGAGAGCCCTGAGGGGGCTCCCATCATATCTGGGGACAGTGCTCTGTCTTAATCTGATACAGCATTGGAAAAGTTTAAACTTTCATTCTAAATGTGACTGTCTTTCTGAACTCAATAAGGCTACTTAAGAGGTCTTGATTTTTAAATAATTTAGCAAGATAGGTTTATGTCCAATGTAGAAATACTGTCAGTTTCCTTTCTGTATGAAAGAACAGAAAAGGAAATAACAGAAAGTTATCCCAGCTGCATCATTGTTCTCTTTTAATAGTGATAAATGGAGTACTAGCTTTTCCTTCATCTGCCATGCAAACAACAAAGCTACATGTCCCTGTCTTCTTGCCCTAAAATGTCTAACATGTGTCATTTCATTTCCAAACCTGAATACATCTAATTAGTAAGTTAAACAAAAAGCATCTCTTGCGTCACAGAATTTTGTGGCAACTTTCTTTTCTAAATCAGAGGAAAAGAACTTCTTGTATACAAGCATAAATGTGCCTCTATTTTCTTTGTGATGTCAGCCCCTGGCAATAACTTTCCCTATCATAATACACATTTTCTTCTTCCCACATGCACACAGAGACAGGATAAAAACCCCACACAACTAAATGCCAATGTATGATCCTAATACTTACCACTTAAGCCTTCAGACATTTCCACAACATATGTATTTATTGCTGCTCCTCCACTGTCTTTTGGTGGATCTATAAAAAAGAGCATTATTCCAGCTAAGCAAGGGAAGTTAAATGGCTTTATAGCTTTTGGGGAGGATTTCCCAAAGGCAAAATCAACAGACAGCTGGAGATGGGTGCTCATTTAGATGAAGAGCATTCTAGTTCAGGGCAGCAGCAAATCACTCCAAATCCTGCTACGTGAAAGCCAGCTCTCAGCTCTTCTGTACAGTGTACGCAGGAAAAGGGACAAGGAAATCACCCCTGAGAGATGCCACAGCAAACATTTCAAGTGCTGTGGAAGGCTGCCTGATTATGGATTCAGGGACACAGACTCTAATGGTCCTGTAATTTAGACTGTAGAGAGGAAAAATTATCATACTGATTTGTATATAAGAATATTTCAAAATTATTTCAGGAAAGAATTAAAAATACCTAAATATTTTGGGACAGAATAGAAATCAGGAGCTCTACACTGAAAACTTCTCTCTTAACTTCTAATATATCACTAGAAATCGAGTGCAATATCCTCCCTGATACAGTATTCATGTACAAGATACAAATCTACAGACCTTTCTTTGACATATAATCCTGTTTCTCAAAGATGATTTAGAAAATTTAAAAATTAAAATAATGTGAAACAACATTTTGAACAAATATAAAGACAGCATCATACTTCAGCACAGAAGTGTACTCCTGCCCAAACATCACATTATGGATATGCTGGATGAAATGATGTTGGCTCTTAGGCAAGGGTTACGTATCATAAAACACAAGCTAAATAAAATGAGACTTATATGGCAGATAGCACTTTGGTTGGAAGGAAATTACTCCAAATGAAAAATATAATTGTCACATTAATTATCACATAGAAAGAGTATCCCTGTTCCAAATAAAGACTATTAAAAATTTTATATATAAATAGATATTTTAGGTAGCTTTTGATATAGAAATCAGGTATTTTTAATAAATTCATCCATGATGCATCATACATAAAAGATTCAGGTCCTGATGTAGCAAAGCATTCTGGAAAGATGCATGACTGGACCTGCTGAGTACTATTTATACTCTACAAGTAAATTTCTTATTACTGATGCTAAAGAATTAAACACACTATTAAATGGAAAGAGATAAGGAGTGACAGTAAGTGTAATTTTTAACTGTTTGATTTTCTGCTAAAAAACTCCATCACACAGTACTGTTTAACCTTCTCCTATTTTACAGCATAAGGCTAAAAATTCCTGAGCTTAAGGAAAAGTTTCTCAAGATCCTTAGCAAATGAAAATTTAACTACCAAAATCAAACAGTTTGAAGATACAGGTTGAACTTCAATATTCTCTTTCAATAAGAACCAAAAATATCATGGCACCTATTTTTTGTGCCAGAGAAATAGAATTTCTTAGTACATCAATTAACCACACTTTTTAAAGTACTGTAGTCCCTAACAGTCCCTATGTAGCAATAACAGTCCCTGTGACAACTAGCATATTATTCTTCCCACATAATTAGTTATACTGCCACAGTAATTATTATGAATCAGTATTTTTCCATGAACATAGATCATAATGGCTCAGTTGACTGAAGTGTTAATGAAGTAAAACCTGACCTTCTGCCTTCTGTATAAAAATATCGTATATATGTATATATATATATAAAATACAGAAGACATACTCTAAGTAGAGCTGGACAGCATTCTTATCTTACCCCAGATGATTTTAAAACTCTGTGCATGAATTTTTCCTTTCACTGTGGGTTTTGAAGGTACTCCAGGTTTGTCTGGACAAGTAATGTATTCCACTGTCTCACTTGGACTGCTTTTCCCTTCTGAGTTATAGGCAATGACCTGCAAATATATATAAAATACTATCAATGCATTGATAGTGGTATGCTATTCACTTTATGGTAATGACAAATTAATTTATACATATATTTAGACAGATACATAATAAATTAGCACAAGAACAAAAATTATTCTATCCATTAATTTTACATTTCCCTTAGTCCCAGAGTTCAGACAATCACTATACTGAAAATATAAATGCATACAAATTTCCAGAAAAAACCCAATTCCTTAAAAAAAAATCCCTCTTATCATAGCATAGTACCCTCTTTTATAGAAATACATTCAGAGATAAAAAAGTGTTTATATGGGAAAGTTGTATTAACAACAGCAAAGGGGGTATAAACTCTTCAATCCCAAGGATAATTATGGCAAAAGTTGTCATGAAAGTCATGTGAAGGACAAGAAATTAGATTTGTCAAGGGTAAATAGTGTTTAACCAAGCTGAGCGCCTTCCACGATGAAACAACTTCCTCAACAAATGGGGGAGAGCTGTGGACATCATCTACCCTAATTTTAGTTTGATTTCCACAACACCTATTTTCACAAGCTCATTAAGATAGGGACAGAACAGAGGGACCACAAGAAAACCTGACAGAGCACCAGGCTCAAAGGATGTTGGCTAATGGTTCGAAGCAAATTAGCAGCTGCTCATGAGTGGATTTCCTCAGCAGCCAATCCAATGTCAGATTCTATTCAATATCTTTAGAAGTGATCTGGATGACAGGAGTGAGTGATGCTCCCAGATTTGCATATAGCACCAAACTAGGAGAAGATAGACATATCCTGGAGGGAAGAGCCACCATACAGAGTTTGATAGGTTGAAATATTGCATGAACAAGAACTGTAAGAGCTTTGGACAATCTTGCACCTCATATAGAACAATACTAGCACCAGTGCAGTCTGGGGTCTAACTCTAGCCAGCTTTTATTTTTTCAGCTCTGCTGAGAAGGACATTGGATTATAGCAGGAGCAAGCCAAATGAATCAGCAAAGCATCTTGGCAGTAGCAAAACCAAACTGGTTCATGGGCTGCATCAGCAAGAATTTACCCAGGAGAACAAAGGATTTAATTATGTCACTTTACTCAGCACTTTTAAAGCCATGCTTGGAATACTGTATCCAGTTTTGGTCCTTCCAGTTCAAGAGACACTGGGAAACTGGACAGAGTTCAGAAGAGGGCCAGCATGATGATCAGAGGATTAAAGAACCTGACATAGGAATAAAACTTTTGTTTTATTCTGCCTGAGTATGAAGAAGTTTCATTAGGAAGGATCTAATCACAGCCTCCCAATACCTAAGAGAAGAGATGAAGACATTGCCTTCCAAAGGATCTATGATGACAGGACAAGAGCCAGTAGACACAAAGTGCGTTAGGGGAAATTCTAGCTGGATGTAAGAAAAGATATTAATTACCATTAGAACAAACTTCCCAAAGAAGTGCTTGAATCGCCCTTGCTGGAAATACTGAAATCTCAGCTCAACAGGGCTGGGACAGGGTTGAATTGCCTAAGCTAAGGCCTTGCTTTCTACACAAATTTGACCCAGATGATCACTAAAAGTCCCTTCCAAGCTAGACTTTTCTGCTATTCTAGGAAAACAAATTCCTGCTAATCTTTACTTTTTACTTTAGTTTAGCAAAAAGCTAAACTACCTAGTGAAAAAAAAAAAAAAAAAGAAAAAAGAAAGAGTTTTTTTTGGTCTTTAGATCTGTTTTAAAAATGAGCAGAATCGAAATGACAGCAGTTAGTACAGACTGAGGAAATGCAAGTTAACATGTCTCTCAGACATTAAGTCTCCCAATCCAGTTTACAAGATTAATAATCATCTGGTTGTCTTTGTGCCCTTACAAATGAAGTTAAACAGGCAGTTAGCATTTACGTATTATAATAAGGTTTCAAATGGTTATAAAGCTTCTTTCAAAAGCCTTAAGGAATATTACTACTAATTAAGTCTTTCCCCTGTATAATAAAAACTAAAGACCTGATTAACATAACATTTGTTTCTCCTTTACGCCCCATGAATGAGCGAACAGAGACTTCTGTTTATTGTTTTGCTAATAAGAATAGGGTATAAACATTGGGTTTTTTTATTTTAATGAGAAACTTAGGATGTTTAAGTAACTATACATTTACTAGTAATGACTGTGATTAATCTGTAATATTACTATGAAATGACTATGATCAAGTCCTGCAGAAGCTAGTTTCAAGGCAATTAGCTATTCTTTAGTTCATGTGTAGCTGTAATAGTGCTACAAACATACTGTATATTTTAAATTATTTCAATACTAAGTTATGCAAAAATCCCAACAAAATCATATTCAGAAGTGCAAAATAACATCTGAAAAGAAGTACTCACATGCTTAAGTGTTTACTCAAAACAAATCAACCAACCCTAGAACTATTACCTTTCATATTGCAAAGAGAAGCTGCTCTTCAACAGTTCCCAATTGTTCCTTAAGAAATAGTATTTTAGGTGTATGCGTGACAACAGCTATCAACATTTTTCACTTGAAAACAGATGAGGTCACTCTGACTATGCCTCAAGTTGCACCAGGGGGCGTTTAAATTGAATATTAGGAAAAATTCCTAAACACAGAAAGAGCAGTCAAGCAAAGTTGCCCAGGGAAGTGGTTGAGTGACCATCCCTGGAGGTATTTCAAAGATGTGCAGATGGCTTGCTTAGGGACATGGTTTAGTGCTGGGTTAACAGGTGGACTTTATCTTACAGGTCTTTTCCAACCTAAATAATACTGTGATTCATACCGTGGGACATGTCTTTAGCTTTGTTCCAAAACCCAAGCAACTATTCAGGAGTGACTTAAAACATAGAATAGTCCAGGTTGGAAGGGACCTCAAAGATCATCTGGTCCAACCCTTCAGGGAAAAGCGAGCCTAGACTAGATTATCTAACACCTTTTCCAGTCATATCTTGAAATCATCCAGTGATGGGGACCCCACCACATTTCTGGGGAGGTTCTTCCAGTGATTACTTGATCTCACTGTGGAAAATTTCTTTCCTATATCAAGATGAAACCCCATCCAGTGCAACTTGCAACTCTTGCCCTCCTTGTCATCTCCAGGGGGCTCCTTGGGAAGGGAGAACCTCCCTCCTCTCTGTAATCAGGCTTTAAGTATTGGCAAACTGTGATGATGTCCCTCTGAGCCTTCTCCAAGGAGAAAAAATGTAATTCCTTTAAACTTTCATTACAGGGCAGGTTCTCCAGCCTTTTAATAATTTTTGTTACCCTCCTTTGGACCATCTCGCAGTCTGTCTCTCTTTTGTGAATTGTGTGGATCAGAACCAGATGGACACAGTTCTCCAGGTGTGACCTGACACAAGCTGAATCCAGGCAAGATCTCTTTATCTCTGCTAGCAGTGCTACTGTGGAGTCAGCCCAGGATCCAGTTTGCCTGAAGGTCCCTTTCAGCAATGCTGCTCCTAGCCTATAGTGGGCTCCTTGGTTATTCCAGCCCAGGTGCAGAACTCTGCACTTGTCTCTGTTAAACTTTATACAGTTTTTGCTACATCATTCTTCTAGCCTGTCCAGGTGTTTCTGTAGGATAGTTTTGCCTTCTGATGTGTTCATCTGACCACTCAGTGCGGTGTCACCAGAAAACTTGGTGAGGGTGCTTTTAATCCCATTGTCAAGATCAGTTGTGAAAATGAAAAGCATGGGCCTCCTACCCCCAGGAGTTCCTAATTCAGATAGGCTGCCAGCCTGATTAGAAACCAGTGATCACCATCCTCTGAGTGGGGCCTGTTGGCCAGTTTTCTACTCAGCTCACCTGAGCTACCTATCCAGTTCGTGCCTTGACAATTTGGCCAGGGAGAAGGCTGTGAGAAACTGTTGAATGCTTGCTGAAATTCAGATAAAGAACATCCACTGATCTCCTTGGGCCAGCTGGAAGTGTTACCTTGATGTAGGACATGATCAGGCTAGTCAAGCATCATTTACTTTTGGTGTAGGCTTTTCCCAATTGCCTGTTTTGTTTGGCATGTAACATTTCCTAGGAAGACTTCCATTTCATTTCCAGGAACTGAAGTAAGATTAATAGGCCCATAGTTCCCTGGGTCCTTCTTGTAGATGGGGGGTATTACATTCACCTCTTCCAGACATCAGGGATATCCCCTGACCTGCATCACTTTTCAAATGCTAGACAGGGGTCCTGCAGCAACGTCAGCCACTCCTCTCAACATCAAGAAGTGGACTGAGCCCTTCTAAGAGACCAAACCCCAGCCTTGTCACAGTTACCTTATCCTGTGATTTGGAGTCTAGTTATACTGGTAAAGGCAGAGGCAAAGAAGGTATTGAGAACCTCTGCTTTATTTGCATTATTTAGTAACTTGCTTCTTTGCCCTGTTTAGGAATGGCCTCTGTATGTCTTTCCTGTGCTTATACTTCTCACATATCTGAAGAGGCCTTTTATGTCATTCTTGTTATCTTTGGCCAATTTCAGTTCCAGCTGATCCTAGCCTTCCTGACTTCCACTCTGCCTGTCCTGACAAAGTTCTTGTAGATCTCGATGGCTCTTTGATCACCTTCCCATGGCCAGTAAGCTTCTGTTTAGCTTTTAACCACATCCAAAAGCTCATTAGTAGGGCAGACTTCTTCCTGAACTAAAAGTTCAGCCCTCAAGAGTTATTAGAAAGAGCTCAGCACCATGGTAACATGGATGACTTACTAACAATTTCTTTTTTATCAAGGCTGCTCCTTACCCCAACACCTTTATTGTGTTTACTATCAAAGAACCCACAGCTAGACTAAGTAATATAACCCATGTATATGAAACAAACTAGCCAAATAAAAACCCCAGCTGTAAAGAACATGTACTTATGACTCGGAATTTCAAGACACCTGCAACTGTGTTATGCCCTTGCAGAGGTTCTTAATCCTTCTGCAGAAATAGGTATTCAGCCAACAGTTTTAAGAGATTGAAATTTTAAGAAATTGGCATCAAATTCAGTCTTCCTTAAAAAAGGCCCTCCCCACTTCTGAGTCATCTCAAGCTAGTCTGGTGCCCAAACGTATGAAAAAAAATCTTACCCTAAATTTGTATTTTGTACTACGCTTCAAATTCTTCACCGTGTAGGTAAGATCGTCACCATCATATTTTGGCTTGAAACCATATCCCTGCAGAATTAAATAAGATTATTTGAAACATTATCTTTGCAGACCAGAGGATCTAACATACTTCATACAAATAAATTACTGTTTCAAACTGTAATTGTTATGCTTCTCTGACAAAGTCGTAAGTGCACCTTCATTGTGTAAACACAAATTTTTTTTTTTGAAGAGGTGTGAATTCATTAACCATTTTCTAATCAGGAGAGGAGAAAAGAACAGTAAGAAAGACATATACTGTGTCACTGGAAATTTTACCTAACACTTTCAATGATAGAGCAGTACTGATTTTAAAACAAATGTTGTTAGTCTGAAATGACATCTAGAGGGACCACACTTCATGATGCAATTGCTTTGATTCAGCTCTTGTAAGGCTTAACTTTCACACACAAATTCACGACATTATATGCCATTTAAAAGTCTTTGCAGGAATGGGGCTTAATAACACTAAACACAATTAAAAGGAGGAATCTAGGTGGCCTGGTCACAGCAATGACAAGTCATTAGCTTAATTTCAGAAAATACAGTTCCTTGTAGAATATTCTAGCAAAAATAATAATTGCTACACTTAATACAATAATGTATCAAACATATTGAGAATAAGTATTCTAAACTTACTGAGTTCTCATCCTCCATCTCTAATATATATGAGATTCCTTCATCTGATGGTGTTCCTGAGGGTTTTGTCCACTGAAGGGATAACCAAGTAACTCCAGCATTAATCAGCAAAGGACTTGCTGGTGTGGTTGGGGCAGTGCCTGAGGTATGATACAGGACTTCTTCACTAAAATCACTGTTTAAAACAGACAGTATGTAAACTAACTAGACACAATATTTAATATCTAAAAACCAAAATTCCTACTAAACACAGCTATGACAGTTTCTTGGACATATGCACAATGGGAAATTGCAAGCTGTTACATGCAAACAACTTAACTTGCCCATGAGTCTGTCAGTAACAAAACATCTGAACAAGATTAACATGTTCATAATTGAAAGACTTTTTTGTATTATATAATTACAATGTTTTGCTAACCAAAATGTTTTGCTTCTTCATATTAACTCAGTATTCTAAAACACTAAAGCTCTATATGCAGTAATATACTAATAAGACAGTGTCCTTCCTTTTCAAAGTGAACACATGAAGGCATAAAAACATTTATAGCAAGACCTGAAAACAAAACTTCACTTACGTTCCGAGATTACTCTGAAGTACTAGTTTCTCTAGTGATTCAGAAAATATTAGAGTAATAGTCTAATTCAATGGTGAGCTATTTTAAGAGTTGATAAAATGAAAGTCTTATTGCAGAAAAAGAAGTAGGGTGTATTCCAGTGAATCTCCTAACACAACTGTTATCTAATTTAGATTAGATACACATGGTAGTGAAAATACAAATAAATGACATAAAAAGACCTACTGTGAAACAGAGGGATGCAAAAGTCAGTAAATAGGTACTGTGCTTGCACAGATGGTCTGACACACATGCAGCTAGACTAAAAAGCCCACCCGCTCTGAGCTGGCTTTGCTGCTTCTACATCAACTCTGAAGAATCACTCACAAGCCTAAAGCTAGTCTGTTTTTTTTTAACCATATGAAACTAATGACAAAGATGTAATTTTAATCTAAAAGCTAAGGATTACCTAAGTGAGCATCAGGAAGCCCTGAAAACAAAATTCTCTGTATAGCTTAAACAAAGATGCCAGTTAAATATCTCATGTGTTTTGAACACGACTTGCCTGAAAAATCTCACTAAAAAGATAATTTCACTTTCTCTCTTACTCAACCTGTATTATAGTGATGCACATGTTATGAATTTTGGTCTGCATTGAGGTATTTTTGGCAGTTTAAGGAAAAAATCTTACAGACAACACATCAGCAAGAGTGTCGATAGCATAGAAACAGACACTGTCTGTGAGGACAGAGATGTGAAGCAAGATGGGAAAAAAGTACAAAACAAGAGAGAACTCTTAAATTTGTGAGGATAGTAATTTTTTCTCTGAAATAAGTCACAAGCAGGAAAACTTCTGGAATGGAGATTATGTGATACCTACAATATATTTACTAAAAAAAATCAGCATTTTATAGGTAGCCTGGAGAAAGCAAGAAGTGAGGCTAGATACAAGTAGTATGTCTAACTCTATTCAAAACAAACTATTGAAGGATTCACCTTACAAGCAGATATAAGGTATAAAATGCCAAATTTTAGAAAGATTTAATCTCTAAACTTGATTGAACCCCTCCAAAATACACTGAAATAAACTAAAAGATTTCCAGCCATAACCATATTTGAATGACTATTAAACAATTCCCTCAGAAGTATAATGCTATCTATTTTTGAAAATAGATTTTATTTTTCCAGTTTTCTTTAACCACTGTTTCATGTAGGTTAGAATTAAATTAAAAAATTAGTAACTCAGAGATAAAATATCTGTTCTTTTTGGTAAAATTATTTAGACAAAATTCTGTCTCCAGATGCCTAATGTTCTCAACGTTCTTCATAAGGAATAAACAGGCACTCTACACTAATAAATATTATTTCAAGAGACTTCTTAATTAAATAATACCATGAAGACAATAAAGCGCATCTTCACAAAGCTATGAAATATTGATTTAAAAATCTATTGAGTGTGATTAGTTTAAGAAGGGTACTTAACTGATTAGTGTCTTCAAAGCTTACGCTGGAGGAATCTGTAATATGTGCAGCTATTCCTAGAGGGTACATTTACACTCAGATGTAAAACGGGAACAGGAAGAGAGCCCAAGCACTGGACCCTGCTTAACTGCCAGCTTCCTCCCTGTCTTTATTTTTAACAGTTCCAACTAAATCTCATCAAGACAAAGTCCAGGAGCAACTCAAGAGAATAATTAATTCCAGGAACATCATCCAGAAGTCAATAATATAATAAAGTCTACTGGAACACACCAAAAGTCATTCTAGTCCACTATAGTGTCCTCTGACAGTAGCACAAAGCAGGTGGCTAAGGAAAGACAAAGGAATGGGCACTTTATGCAATGCATTCCCTGAGTACTCTCCAAAGCCTCCCAACACATGCCTCAGATCTCCTGAGCCAGCTGTATCTTTCACATACTTAATAGTCTGCAGAAGATTCCTTCTGCCCAGCATGAATTATGACCCTGGGTCTGGCTCCCTACTCTTTACACTGCTCTTCAACACTACCCAAGCAGCCACTGCTGCTTCTTCTTCCACTGTTGCACCTTCTTCTGCGAGCTGAAGGACACACAACACACAGCCTCTATTTCATGCTATAAAATCACCACTCTAGTGAGCTACAGCACAATGTTCATAATATCTGAATTTAAAAAACAAACACAAAATAGCAATTTTAGGCTGATGGTGAGGGAAACCCTATTTTTATGCCCCACGGAACCTCAGGGTCCAAGTACTAACAGGTAGCATTGACACCAGGAGTCTGCTCTAGAGCAGATGAGCTCTGGTGGGGTGATTGTTAGCCAGGTGCATCTTTGCCTGATGACCAAGAAGCACATTCAAGAACTAATGTACCCATTAGTGCAAGCATAACTCGAGAAAACATTTTTTTTCCCAAGTTCTTACTTATATTCTCCACTGAAGTCAGATGTCATTCATTCAAAAATTCAAAACAAAGTTTGGTGCTCAATAACTTCTGAAAAGTAGTAATTAAAAGCATGAACCACATATCCTTAGCATTTATAGTAAGCTCTAGAACTTAGAAAGAATTAATTGATATGGTAATGTCATATTCTGTCAATTTCCAAGGGGAGCAGGAGACTAACAGACGCCTTAGATGAAGGGACAATACCCCAGCACACAGACTATCTGCAAAAAGAATAATCCAATTACATACTGTGAGTTAACTAAGCAGTTCAACTAGATGATCACTGTAGGTCCCTTCCAACTGAAATATGTATCTTATATTCCATTTCAGACCATTTGGACAAAAGACATTTTTCTTTAAATGCCACCATATGTTTTTCCTAAAGAAACACACACATGCATGCATATGCATTCCATATTTATGTATGTAATAGTATTTACCTCATTCCCATGTCATTTTTGGCTGCTAGCCTAAAGGTGTACCCCATTGCTGGTGATAGTTTAGTGATCCTATACTGCTTCTGTTGACCATAATAACACTGGCAAAACTCTCCATTTCCTTTTCCCTAAAAAGGAATAAATTAATTATATTATTCACCTAATTACATATGCATCCATCAATTAAAGTACACACAAGCATGATGTAAAATCATTTTTTTGAAATTAAATAGAATTCAAGAATCTCCATATAGTGAGGCAGTAGCATATGAAACTTCATATTAAATTGGTGGCTTTTTTCCTTCCTTTCCATTTCCCAATTCCTTGGGGCTGAAAGAATAAAGGCCATGAAGATTTTGCAGCTCTGCCATTTCAGGATAGCTGTCCAGGTAGAGACTGCAAGATGTTTGCAGAGCCATAGCCATCCACCCACTTATTAAGAAAGACCGTTACAGAAAAATGATCCTTCTGTGTCAGCTCTTGAACACAGTACCAGACTAAAAGTGAAAAAGCCACTACTAAGAGTGGCAGAATCATGCAATTAAGATCCTTTTATCTTATATCCCCCGAGAAAAAAAAATTGTATTTTAATAATTGCTTTAGGAATTACATATTTGTCACACGTCTCTAAACAGAAGTCTTAATTTTCACACAACATGCAGTCACATACAACTACTTGAAAAAAACTACAAGACTGAAAATACAAGAATAACTTGCTTACTTCATCCCATTCTAAAAGGTAACTGTGGATTTTGGAACCATTATCACAAGATGCCTGTAACAGGAAAACAAAAAAATTAGCACTCTAAATGGATAGAAGACCACTTAAAAATGCATGTATGGGCCAAACCACGACAAGAACAGTGGAAAGCAGATGAGGCTCCCTCCCATTATATGAATGTTTCACTTGCCAAGACAGTTCCAGTTCAGTCTCCACACAATGAATGCTTGTTTCATGTTCATGGTTTTTTTTCCTAACTTAGATCTTGAAAGGCATTGGGGACTGAACTCAGTAACTTTATCTTCAAAGACTCCTTGCTTTTCTGTGAATCCTTCTCTTCTTACTCAAGCCCACATTTAACACAGGAAATCTATTCCCAGTCAGGGAACTGTGACTGAAATGAGGTTTGACAAAAATTGTCAGTTTCAATGAACTGGTATTTTATTGATAAATCCGCAACGATTCTGAATAGTTTAAAATATTTATTTTTAAGACTGTGAAGCAATTCTTACCTTCCACTGCAGAGTAAGAGAATTTTTGGTCCGATTAGTTATCCTGGGAAGATTTGGAGTATCAGGTTCACAACTTGCTGTGGTAAAACTCTCTGCTTCAGAAGGGCTCCCCTTTACACAATTGCATTCTACTTGGACTCTAAAGTGGAACAGTCAACAACATTTTGCTTCAAAATCTGTATAGTTTCCAATAAAAACTGAGCATTTGGAATTAAATTACTGCCTTGCTGATTCATTATTAAAATACCACTGCTATAAATAAATAACCAGGGGAAATATCTTGGTCAATAGAAGCAATAAGAAGGAAAGAAGAGTCCTTTACTTCGGATGTACATCATTACCATCAGTCGACTTCAGTCTCACAATTATATTTGAAATACGTCTGTTATTAGCTGTACTTTGGCTGGAAAATAATGGTAGCATTTTGCAGGCTCATTATCTGTTGTAGAGATATTAACTGATATTATAAATAATTCTTCTGCAAGTGCTTTCGTCAGATGAGCCCAACAAAGCCCTTGATATATTTTCTGAGTATCCTCTGCACTCATTTAAGTGTCCTGCTGAGTGTGTTCACCTTGTCCTTTCCTTTAGTAAGGCTGTGAATTAACTCTCCACGTACTTCAAAAGAGTGAATTCCTGCTTCTGTCTCTAAGAGAAATGGCTTGTTTTTCAAAAACCTTGTCTCCAAAAGGAAATACATGATAATCATCTGGCCTCCCTGTGCCCCCTAAGCTGTGCAGCCATGCCTTGCCTCTTTTTTCATTCAATGGCACATTACTTTCTTCTGATTCATCTGTTCCTTTGAAAAGAATCTCAAAACCAAAACTCTCCAAAAAACTCTTTCCTCTGATCACCGATTTAAAATCTGGGTTGCCAGCTTAAGAAGATACAAAAATCCTGATATACTTTTGATGCATGAGCAGCAAATCCCAGGAAATTTGGCTTTATAGATTTCATAGACAGCAAGGAGACATTCAAATAGTGACAAAAGTATAACATGAAGTTGTCTGTGAAATCTACATACAGCTGCAAATATGTAATATGTCAGTTATCTTTGTGGTTGAATCGTTCCAGTCTTTGTTGATTTTGTGCAGTGTTCATACTGGCAGAATTCTGCTTAGGAGGAGCTTGGATGGCCAAGCCACCGATTCCCATGTATTGTCTACAACAACCAGAATTAAGCAAGAAAAAATCTGAATGTAGCCTGATAGAAGAGGACTTAACAGAAAAAAAAAATACTCCATGAATTTTCAACTTCAACCTTGTTGGATAAAATATAGAAATGCTACTAAAAACAGGAGCAAAATCACAGGGAGACACTTCCATATGAAAGAGCTTTGAGCCAATTTACCATTCATCCTTCTCCTGACCTTGTACTCCAGGCAATACAGGAGCTCAAATTAAATGAGGACTGTGATAAGAAAAGACCAACCCTCTTTTGCTTTCAGTTTGGCAACCAGGACAATACTCCAGGAAAGCAGCTCTGGGAGGAATAGACCCCCTTCACACCAAGGACTGAGAACCTAGCTCTCCCACTTGAGCAAGTGGTTACTGTACAAGGCAAATCCTATCCTAAACCTGATGTGAAAAGAGGCAGAACACTGTTAACTTAGACCCCTACTATGACACACTTCTGTTCCCTGTGCTTCTTACCAGCTGCCTCTAAATTGCTTCCCTTGGTCAGTACATAGGGGTACTCCACACAGTCAAGAGAGGCAAATCCTTCACATGCTGGACATTCAGTCATGTCTAAGAAGGTACTCTCCACATGCCATCATCTCCTGAAAAGGCAGTTCTTCTAAGGAGGCCTTCATTTCTGCCTTCACAATGTTCTTTATTTGTAAACTGCTGTATTCACACTATTTTTTTTTTTAAACAAAGAATCACAGAATAGTTTGGGTTGGAAGAGACCTTTAAAAGTCAACTGTCCAAACTCTCCTGCAATAAGCAGAGACATCTTCAACTAGATCAGGTTGCTTACAGCCCTGCCCAACCTCTCCTTGAATGGTTTCCAGGGATGGGGCATCCACCCTCTCTATGGGCAACCTGTTCTAGTGTTTCACCACTCTCAGTGCAAAAACTTTCTTCCGTGTATCTAGACTAAATCTACCCTCTTTTAGTTTGAAACCATTATCTCTTGTCCTATCACAACATGCCCTACTAAAAAGTATGTCTCCATCTTTCTTATAAGCCCCCTTTAAGTACTGAGTTTTCTGCAGGCTGAACAACTTTTGTGGCCCTCCTCTAGAGCCACTCTAACAGGTCACTGTCCTTCTCCTGATGGGGGCCCCAGAGTTGGACACAGCACTCCAGGGGGGATTTCACCAGAGCAGAGCAGAAGGGCAGAACTACCTCCCTCATCCCACACTGCTTTTGATGCTGCCCAGAACACAGTTGGCTTTTTGGGCTGCAAGTGCACATTGCCAGGTCATGCCCAGCTCTCCATCCACCATGACCACCACATCCTTCTTGGCAGGGCTGCTCTCAATCCCTTCATCCTGCAGCCTGTGTTAATACTGACCCAAGGGCAGCACCTTGCACTTGGCCTTGTTGAATCTTATGAGATTTCCATGCTCTCAATGCCCCTCTGGTTGGCATCCCATCTTCAGGTGTGTCAACTCCACCACTTGGTGGTTGACACTGCAGCTGCTTGGTGTTTTCTGCTGGAAGCTCACTCGATCCACTGTCTATGTCACTGATGAAGATATTTGACAGTAATGGTCCAATACAGGCCCCCGTGGGAGACAATTTGTCACTAATCTCCATCTGGACATTGAGCCACTGATCACTATCCTGTGAATGTGACCATTCAACCAATTCATCATTTTCCAAGAGGGATACTGCATGGGCTATCTCAAAGGTCTTACAGAAGTCCAGACAAGTAACATCTGCAGTCTGCTTGTCCACTGATAGAAGTGATTTGATCATAGGCCACTTGGCTCTTCAGGCAGGACTTGTCCTTGGTGAAGCTGTGCTGGCTGTCTCCAATCACCTCCCTGTCCTTCATGTGCCTTAGCATGGCTTTTAGAAGGATCTGTTCCATGATCGTCCCAGGCGCAGAAGTGAGGCTGACAGGTTGGTAGTTGCCACAGTCTTCCTTCTGACCCTTTAAGAAAATGGGTGCGGTGTTTTCCTTTTTCCAGACACATAGGACTTCACCTGGTTGCCATGACTTTTCAAATAGGGTGGAGACTAGTTTAGCAACTACATTACCTAAGTCCTCCAGGACTCCGGGATGCATCTCATCAAGTCCCATTCACTTCTGTACAGGTTCCTCAGGTGGTCTCAAACCTGTTCTTCTCTTACTGTGTGAGGGACTTCCCTCCCCCAGTCCCCATCCTGCTATCCACTGGAGAGGTGTGAGAAGAGAGGCTGCCAGTGAAGACTGAGACAAAAAGCTGGTAGAATATCTCAACCTCTTCCTCATCGACAGTTACCAGTTTGTGTTTGTTTGGGAGGATACACTTTCTCTGACCTTTGTTTCTGGCTGACAAAGCTTTAGAAGCCCTTGCTCTTTGCACCCCTTGCCAAGTTCAGTTCCAGATGACCCTCCAATATTTAAAAAAAAAGAGGGAAGAACAACACCTAACCCCATCTTCCCAACCCTATGCTATTTCTTCTGACCTACTGAAGTAGTCAATTCCGCTAGAAGGGTAGAACTACACTGAACTGGGGGCACACTTTGTTGTGCATATGGGGTCAGGTTCACTAATCTACTGGAGCAAAGCAAAAAGCAGCAGAATGTGACCTTCGGGTGGCCAAGCAGGGAGCATCTTCCAGGGCAAGGTACTTTCCTCTGCTGCTTGTGGAAAATTGAAAAGTAGCATCTGTGCCTGGATCCAAGGACAGAAAAAGGCCACTGTGCTGGCATAAAGGAAAGGGCATAGATGCTTTCCTATGATGGAGATGCACCAATCTTATGTTGTTCAAAATGGACTGAGTGGTCAGCTAAGCAAAAAATGTTGATTTGTGACTCAAAAGAGGGTGAGAAGTGGTAAAGACCATCTCTGAAGACTTAGGCAATGAAACTTTTAAATTGTTTCCACTGAATTTAATGAAGAAAAAGTGAGATACTCACTTTGCATGGTAATCCGTTGCTGGCCTGAGATCATTTACAGTGACTTCATTTTCTTCTCCACTGGAAAGAGATACAAGTTTGTGTTAAAGTCTATTTCAGAATTCCATACATTTATAAAAAAAAGACACATATCATCTAATTTAGTCAATACATCTTCTATGAAATGTATTTGAATTTTAGAGGCTTCTTGTATTATTCCTGTTCTTTTGCCCTGGTGTTTTTGGGGCACTTTTTTGTTTGGTGCTTTCTAAAAAGTAGCAATTATTTTCTTCTTTACTTTGTAGGACAAGCTACATGTCTATGCATGTATGTTATTACTCAAAAAAAAACATTGAAGTACTGGAGCCCACAGAAGCTCAGTCCAGTCTTGCAAGAACAATTATCTAAAACTGTACCTGACTGCACATATCTACTTGTTAGAGCCTGGGAAACAGAAAAGGCACCAAAATAACATCTGTTAGTCTGTTTGCTGACATCAGCTTATCTTAGAAAAGGTCATTTCTCTTCCTCGAGTTTCTTGGATAGGGATACTTGACTTGTAACATACTCAACTTCTACATGAAATTCATGGAAGGTGACTAAGATAAAATAGCTATATACAAAGGTTTATAACTATTAGAGAGCTCTATACCCTTAATTCTCAATTTTACTGTCACATTCAAATTGCAAAAAATTAAAATTGACTGAAAATCATTGTGTTAGGAATGAAACAATTGGGCGATTTTGTTTGCTTTGCTAGTGCTATGGGTTGTGTTCTGCGTGAATGTGCTTAATTTTTTTTATATCATAAGATTGTCTCTTTCAAAGAGCAATTTTAGGGAAGGGAGGGATAAACTTACTGGGAGCAGGAGCATGTGCTGACATAAAAAATAATAAATACAATTTATTTTACTCAGTACTTGCATGTCTCACTATTTGAGAATCCATGGTGTCTAGTGCAGCTGGTTGAAATACAGCAGAAGTGATATTAAAATATGCCTCCAACATGTAAGAAAAAAGTCTTTACATTCCAGTTGATGGCAGAGACTTCAGTAATAAAATGAAACAAATTCTACTGAAAAAAAGGTAGTTAATTTTGAAATAGAAGTTACCCCAAACTGCTAATTGTTTAACTTCCTGGACAACGAGCACATTTTTAATGAGGTTTTAAGCCACATATTTCAATGCAGCAGTGACTAAATAAAAATAGCCAACACCTACATGTACACAGTTCTGTACTTTCCATCTTTCCCAGTACTTGAAATCATCACTTCATAAGTATAAACCTCTGATGTGTCATTCTTGTCTGTGTCTTCTCCAGTATCACTGTGTGGAGGGGACCACATCAGCAGTGCTGTTCTTGCCTGAATATCCGATACCTGTAGAAACATAAAGTTTTGAGATCTTTGCCATTTAAATGCTATTGTATATAAATGTTACTTTGCCACAAAGGATCAAGAAGAGAAAAGAATATCATATACCATTACCAGATCAGAGTATTTATAGTGATACAGTACCTACTAACTAGTTTTTACAAATGAAATCAGGCTGGAAATGCAAGGAATGCCATGAGAGAAATGCAATGCCAGGCTGGAGGCTGAGGGCAGAGATGCCTGTTGACACCAAACGCCACCCAGTGGGCTGCTGAAACATGGACCAGAGCTTAGGAAAGGCACAGGAGACAGCAAAGCACATCCTGGGATATCGGGCACTTCATTAAACCATGATTCTGGTGCCTTTTTCTCTGAAGTCACAGGGACTATGACTTTTTTAATACCTTCTTGTTTCTTATGAAATATATAGAGATGAAGGCATGCTCACAAGGTCCATGTACACACACATAGAGACAATATCCAGAAGAATTTCTGTGGTGGTGTTTGCCTGCACACCCCAGCCATTGCAGAAAGGCCTGGATAAGAACAGTTGGTGTGACAGAAATAAGAGTATAACCAGTGTGCATGAATGCAACATCTCCAGCTATCCAACAAGTGCTGGCCCCAGCAGACTAATCATATTAAAGGCAGTAACTCTCAGGTGGGTTAAATGGAAACAGAGAATGACAAGGAGACACCTGAAACACAGAGGTCATCAGCTTCAAAGTGTAGAGGTAGCATGAAAATTTGTAACAGGGTCAGGGGGTAAGAGATGCTGGAGTAGAACAGAGCAATGATTAAAACCTGGCCTGACAGTGTGAGAAATTGCTCTGCCAACCACTGCTGCCTCCATCCAGGCCTGATGGATGCCGTGAGTAGCTGCACCCTAGCTGGTGCAACAGCAGTTTGGGGTGCAGCAGGCACGGACTCACAGCTCAGGTGAGTGCATGTGACCTGGTGGAGAGCTTTCTCAGTGGCCTCTGGATGATCAGATTGTAGGGAACAACATTGTAGGGACTGTAGGGAATAATGCAGTTACACACAAAGGTACTGAAGCAGACACATCTTCCAAAGGAGACACATGACTAGGGGCACCCACACTCCCAAAAAAGTGAGTGCTGCAAAGGGCTGAGGATGCTCATGTTTTTGTAGGTGAGTGCACAGGTGCATGCAGGTGATTACACATTTTAAGGATCTGTTATAAAAGAATGCCTAGAAATTCGTGGCTGTTCATAAGTATTGCACATCTGCTGTTGTGGTTTGTATGTTGCACCCACCTACTGTTTCCAATCATTTATAAGAGAACTTAAAACACATTTCATTATATGAAATGACTAGTTTTACAATATGACCATAATAGATGTCTATTTTGGGAATAATTGCTTTTGAAAATATATTACTTGAGTATCAGAATCAAAAAGCTATTTTCACAACCGGTGCTCTCAAATTGCTATAATCTACCTGAACTAAAAGAAGGAATAGGTCAGCTTCAAGAATGAAGTAGAGAAGACATGACTTACTGACAGCAAACAGAAAAGAAGAAAAACCACACTATGTGAGCTTCAATGCCTTGGAAATAATGTCACTTAACTGTTATGCACTAACAGGACTGTGTATCATATCCTAAAAGGGATCAAATGCTGGTAGGACTCCACACTGAACTTTCTCTTTAAAATCTCTTAAGAAAAATTCCACTACTATCTTGATGCAATCACAAACTAGACTAACACTATCTATAACCACCACCAAGTAAAAAGCTAGCAATTCTGTTAGTCTTTGGAGTTGTGGGAAGCATCTGATGAAAGTTCCCTCCTGGACAATCTTTACTTCACCCTCCTGAATTGCAGCAAGCAGTAGGAGATGCTGAGGGAAAGATATGTAGGTTCCTCAAGGACCTACTGTACTTCTGGACTAGTAGATCCATTTTAGGATGATCTGTTCCTAGGTTAAGCTACTTTAACAGCTGAATTTTTTTCCCTAGTGTCCAGGCAGTGCCTCTCTTACTACCAGCTACACCTACTAGTCCTAGACATCCTGTAGTCGAACATTAGATCTTCCCTTCCTTTTGTAGTTGTTTCTTATGCATTTGAAGACTGTTAGCATTGGAGTTTCATCTGACCATTCCCATTGTTCTCCTTATCTCCTACTGATTTTCTTTAGTGCTTTGCCCAGAACTACAAAGAACACCCCATCTAACACTTTGCTAATGCCAAACTGCCACCAGACAGATTACATTTCCCTCATACACAGGATACTTTTAAAAAAACCTCTGTGACATAAGGAAACAAAAAAGTATTTTTGAAGAATCAAGATTTAAGATCAGAAGAATCCACTTCTACTACGTGCTCTGAGACACTTGGGAGTGGCTTTTTCAAAACACTTGGAATTACTTACTACTTTGCTTATGCAAGCAGCTGCAATTGATTCTGACTGCAAATCTGAGCACTACATACTTCTGCAAAGCAGAATATAATACTTGGGTCAGGCTCCGGCACTGTGGAAACAAGAGGTGAGCTATGTCTTCATTAGCAATCCAGCTTGCCAAAGTGAATCTCCTCATTAATTATGTTACACATGACATTTGTGTCAAACAAAAGAGCAGTTTTAGCATGTGCAATCTGGACTGCATTCACAGTAACCCAAGATAGTTAACTGTGAGTGAGGTGCATCACATGCCAGAAGTCCGCAAACATACACAGAACCAGAATGTATGATGTTCTCCAAAGGGATTTACATGTTACATAACCAACTCTCAAATTCTGAGCTCTTACTGCCTCTTATTAAATACTCAGCCTTCTGCATCATTCTTCATTTTGGTTTTGCCTTTTCTGGTCTTCTCTTCTGCTTGCTTTGTTATTTGGTTAATACGTGACAGTTGGTGAAGACTTTGCTCAAACACTGAGGTGCAATCTGCAGAACCACTCCAATATACATCGGGGTACAAATAGTTCAAGACCTCCCTAAGTAAAAGGGCCATCTGGTGTCAGTATCATATTATCAACTTAACACTACCATGTATGAAAGGATGAGGGATCCATATCGGGAAAAGTTCAAGGAAATCAGAATCCAACATGAGTTTGGAGGTAGCAAAATGATGCATCCCATACTGCATAGAACCGAAAGGTATTTTTGAATGAAAGACCATGATGGAGACCATCACCTGATTTAGATGTGCATGCCCTGAAACCAGGCATTGAGACATGGGACAGCCCAGGACAGGTCGCAGCCTTCAGCATTCCTCCAGGCTTTCTGGAGCAGAATATGGTGCAATGGACACTGTACAGGACAGCACCCTGTTCGATCACCTGATTGTATGGCCACCACCACAGCCAGTACTGCCTGTGCCAGCACTGCTCACCAAGGGAACAGAGTACTGATGATCCATCAGAAACCACAGTCCTCATAGTAAGTGCTTCAACCAAAACATTAATTCAAAACCTGCAGGTGTATTTCTGATAAGAACCACAAAGAGAAGGTGTGATAAAACAATGTCCTGGTTCACTTGTGGGAAAGTAAGGAAAACATTTCCTTGATGAAACTGTGGGAAGGTTGCTTGTGATCCTGCAAGGCCCAAGTAGGTAACACAGACTCCTTCCACATCACACCACAGTCCCCTAAGCTGCAACACCAGCTAGTCTTCCACTCCCTCACAGCCCTGACACTCCCTCACCTTCATAAAGCATAAGCCTCTCCAAGTGCCTGCAGTCTGGCTTTTTGCCTTGTGTACACTATGTATCTGTAGCAGACTACCATTGCCTGTGCCTGTGGTGTCTTCTGAGGCCTGCAGAGATCACTTGTTGCACACAGCTACATGCAATGATGCTCAAGCAAGGACACGGCGGCGAGGGGAAATAGTGCGCTTGCCCTAAAACGCACGGATGGTTGAATGTTGAGGGCAGAAGGAAGTGAAAGAAAACACAACAGCACTGACACTACATTGCTTTTCCCTATGTCATTAGCAACACAGCTAATGACAACAGGACCACACCTGTTGATCCATTCTTCTCATAGTCTCATTCAGAGAGAGTTTAGAACTCCCTCTGGCAATGCAGCCATTGATAACACCCCAATTTCAGACAGCTCCCACCTCCATGCTGCTTAGCCACCAAAGACACAGGGGGCACGGAAGACATGTCAACCCATTCTGATGCTTGGACACAGCAGAACACCAACTGTTTAGGATTTCCTCTATACAGTCCCTGCTCAGCACTTGGAGAAACACCGAATCACAGAATGGTTGAAGTTGGAGGGGACTCCTGGAGGCCATTTGGTCCAACTCCCTTGTTTAAGCAGGGCCATGTAAAGCCAGCTACCTGGAACTATGTCCAGACAGCTTTTCAGTATCTCCAAAGAGGGAGTATCCTCTCTGGGCAAGTTGTGCCAGAGCTGTCATCCTCACAGTGAAAAAGCGTTTCCTGATGTTCAGAGGGAACTTCCTGGGTTTCAGTTTAGGCCCATTGCCTCTGGTTCTGACACTGGGCACACTGAAAAGAGCCTGGCTTCATCCTCTGTCCACTTGCCTTGCAGATATCTATATACATTAAAAAGATCCCCTCTGAGCCTTCACTTCTCCAGGCTAAACAGCCCCAGCTCTCCTGGCCTCTCCTCATCAGGCTGTAAAGAAACATATGAAAAAAGAATCAAGACCGGGCACTAAACTGGGGCGAGGTTACCTTGAAAGTGAAGGGAAGAAGAGACATAGCTGATGAATGGAGAAAGCAGCTGACTGACTGGACAAATTCATGGCAAGCTCTTCCATGTTTGGAAGTTTCAGTATGGACTACACTACACTGCAATGGGGAATACAGTCTGTTTTTTACTCAGGCAAGATGGTGGACTCAGGATTGTGGTGAAGATTTTTGGAAAAGATTTGCAAACCTTCACAGAAAGGTTGGGACCAGGGAAGGTCCAGACAATGAAAGGAAAACGCAGGCCTGCCCTAAAAAGCAAGAAACTGTTGAATTTGGCAAAAAAGCTTTAAAGAGTATCTACACAAAAATATGCATTAGTTTTACAAACTGAAAAGAAATTGGTAGATTTTCAAGCAGGTAGCTCAGAAGTCCACTGCTGATAGTCACCTTCCTTGGTGAATTTTACATCTCTCTTTCCTGGACGTGCAAAAAATACTTAAAGAGAAATAGGTAATATTTTTTTCTCTACTTTGCAAATAAGGTTTTATAAAACCTCATTTTTGGTGATGTTTCCAAAACCTTGTCAGGTATCTCTCATGCCTAAAGATATGTGGTGTATAAAATTGTTTTCTGAACAGTTAAGACTAAACAATGTTACAGGAAATTGAGAATAGATTCTGCAGTAAGATATTATGTTAAGGATCATATTCCATTAAGCAGCAGCATTAGGCTACTGGCAATGTTACAATCTCTCTCTATGTTTAAATAATTCTGTTAATACTGAGTTTCACGGAGTAGCCAGGCTGAATTCTGCATAGTAAGTATTAAGACAGTTTTAGTTTCATGAATGTTAATACACTAAAAATTATTTTGGTTGTTTATGGTACAGTGATTGAAATGAATTTGCTTTAGTATGGAAAGTTAAAGACCCTTTCAACTTGGGAGAGAGAAAAGGAGGTGTAATTGGGTAAAATAGCAACAGATATATTCTGATTTTATGGAAAGCTTTTGTTACTTACCACTGGCTTGGCTATATTAGAAAGAAGTGCTTCCAGTGCTTTTGTTTCTTCATCCTTTTCTTAAAAAAAAATCAAAGCAAAAGAGAAGTACCCATGAATATTGTACAGTAACTTTACAGTGAAATAGCTCTTAAAATTTAGCAATTGCACACAGTAGAAAACATTTATAAAGTAGAACATCTTGCTAACTTGCATTCATCCAGGGCAACATAAACACAAAAAAGCTTCTTCAGAAGTTATTAATATAAAACTATTTCTAAAGCCCTTCTGTGCTTTATGGAATACAGAAAGCCTGGTTATCATTTATTAATGGATAACTTTAAACCAACTGCTGTCTGGAGAGCTTAAGATCCTGGATATTTCCCACATATTTCTCTTTGGATGTAGATGCAGTCAAGTTACAGCAGTTAAAATATGTTACTGCACATCAGCTGGAAGCCTACTGGTAACACTGCTGGCCTCCCTCAATTGCAAGGGAAACAATCTAAGGTGTTTTGTGTCAGCTGAAGCTATAGATGAGCTTTATAAAGGATTTAGAATTTACAGAAAGCACTTTATCTGCTTTTCTCATATAGTATTTAAATTTTATTATCTCAATAGTGTGAGTGAACAGGCTACTCAGTTTTGAATGTGTGGCCAGGCATTTTTAATTCATTTAACATGCCTTAAATGAAACATAAAAGAAAAACAAAGCCTGACAAAATTCTTTAAAAAACCCAAATCAAATCTATTTACAACTTTGTTTCTAAGATGGTTTATGCTGTTGAAACAAATAAAATGCTTTTCTGACTTGTATGACAACTCTAAGTCACTGACTTCTGTTTGACAAGTCTAAGTCTCAGTACATAATATTCCCCAATCTCTCCCAAAATAATTTTGAAAAGTGGACTTTCCCATTTTTCATATAAAATACTTCTAAGGAAACATCACCATAATTTTTGTAACGTGCAAACAACAGTACATTTTATCACTTGTGCCTTGTTAAAAAGTTAAAGTTAGCTCACAGATAAATATCAACCAACAGAAAGTAAACTAAAGTCAAGACAAGATGCCACTCTGGAACTACAGTGACAAGTATTCAAGTTTGGAGCAATAGTTTCCAACTTCTGAATTTTGGCTGTATCTCAAATGTGACCCTTGGTACTAAACTGTCATAGGATATCATCTACACAAGTTTTTAAACAGCTCTCATAGGTTGAGATTTCCCGGTTTTGATTAGATGTACTTTACTTTTTTTTTTTTGGTTTACAGCAATCTGTTGGCACAAAATTATTTCCTCAAAGCAAACTTAAGAGAATTGAGAAAAATCATGGTTTATTTCCCTTGGCATCACCAGTTACAGTTCCTTATTCTGAAAGCACTGCTCTTGGCTGATGACAAGTCTATGATGTTATGTTCAGAATTTGAGGGACTATGCCAGAGACGTCAAAGTTGCATAGTGACACATCATCAGATTTGATAATGACTGTATGACTGAGTGAGTTCAGTCCATCTATGAGATCACAAGCTTTCCAGTGAAATAAAGATATTAATAATAAGCACGCTCCCTATGGTAGTGTCTTAGAACACATGAACTCACAGGGACTAATGTGAGGACCAGCCTTTTTCTACAAGGGCCTTTCAACAATGAGGGAGTAGGGACAGGCAAATTTTACTTAATGGCGGTATCTCTTTTACAAAATATTCTTTATCAAGTTGAATGTATGTTTCCTGATTCAGACATGTGATTCTTTCCATGTTTTCTACAATACCAAGCAGGCCATCAATATTCAGTGATTCCTCAAAACCCAAGCACTCCAAACAAAACAGAGATTTTTGTTCAAACAGTGTTATGGAGAAGTATGACTCTTAATATTTTCTCAAATTTACATGGAGACTTCCATACCAGCAGTTTTTGTTCTCTTAGGCCCACATTCTGATGAGCAGGCTGATCACCCTTAACTCCACTCTACATAAGTCAGGGCAGTCACAGGCTGCTACTCCACTTTCAGACCGTCAAAGTGTAGCGTTCTATTTACAAATGTTATGCTCAGCCAGACACTGGACTTGCATCATATATTAATGTGTGCACATGTAGTATTTTTGATAACACTTACCTTCTACTTCTGTGTCTGTCTGAGAATTGCTTTTTCCTTTACCCAAAGACTTGCATTTGGTAGAACCTGTGCTTATACCAGCTGCATCTTGTCCTTTTGTAAGTCCATTAGGTTCACTTGTAGGAGAAGGACATTTCTGAGGAGATGATGGAGGACTGTTTAACTTATCCTTCTGAGTTCCATGTCGATCTTTTAACTTTTTTTGTAACCTTTCATATGTTTTACTAGACCTTTCGTCTCTGAAGTTAGATCTTCCATGAGCAGGCAGAGTATCTAAATGAAGAAAGGACCAAAAAAATCATTAAGAACAGAATCTAATTAAAAGTCTACCTAAAAATGCTATGTGAGTTAAATGTGCACCTGTGTGTAAAACTGTATCTCTGCTCCTATTTGAAAACTGAAGTGTCCAGCAGGTGAACTGATATATACTAAATGGGAATTTAACAATATGTTAGGGAAGAAAGTGTAATCTTTCCTTCCCTCATCTTTTCTCCACTTAAAAATTATTCTTGAGGTGTTTCTATATTCTTCCTTGAGCTGTTAGGTACAGGATAAAGTCTATACAGAAAAGATGTGCTACTTTATTACACTGGAGGGGGTTTGATCTAAAGTTAAATTAAAAAAGCCATTAATTTAAGTTTTGGAATGCAACTAGAGCTCTAATACTTTAATGATGCTTTATCAGGAATCAACAGAGAAAACACCCAAAAAAGCATAGAAACATAGAACCTATGATCTATGGGGCAATGGAGAGACATTAAAACACTGAAGGCAGTATAGCCAGGCCTTGTAAATGCAATATACCTGTACACAGTAACCCGAGTAGCACCAAATTCTCATCTGTAAGTCAAAACTGGCTTTGGAAAAAAGTCAGTACCAGACTACTGACAGCATTAAACTGCAAACTGGTGAACTCTTCTGTCCAGTTCTAACATTTGTATTCATTTCACCTTTATGCTTAGAAACAACTTACTGACTCAAGACTTTATGTACCAAGTCTTTCCTCAGTGTAACCCTGCCTATGATAAATGCTGAAAGCTTTAAAACAAAATACATCCTTCAAAATCAGCACAGAATTTGCTTATTTTCAGGTAAGTTGGATCAGTCAGTCCAAAGAATGCATTATTTGTTATTCTTTAAGAGACAGGAAGTACTGAAAATAAGATCAAATAAGAACTTCCTTGCAAGGATAAAAATAAAAACTAGAGAACTTCTCAATTTCTGGATTTTTTTTTAAGTCAGCTTAATTCCCAGAAAGTTTGACAGAGGACTTCTAGATAAGCTGTGTGTATTTAGAAAAGTGATTTTTGCTACCTTTAGAGAGTTCAGTGCTCCTGTCAGGGAACTACTCTATGAGCATCCGACTTTTTTGAGAGCTTTTTGTTGGGTTTTTTTTGTGGGTTTTTTGTTTGTTTGTTTTTCCTTAAATTTTGATTCCTGAAGTAGGAGTCTAACTGTGGGTTTTGACTTTTGAAAGCTATAGCCAAAGTCAGATATCCAGAATTAAATACCAAATCTGTAGCAAATAAATAACAAATTACCGTATTAATCCTTTAATCTCCTAAATCCAAGGGCATTTTACATATATATTGAAAATAAAGGAAGCATAAAGAATCCCACTTTATCAATTTTTTTTACATTAGCAGTTTAGCAAATTATCACTGAATTTATACTTAAAGTGATATAACCTGGCAGCAGAAATCTAAAAAAATAGTATTCTCTTAAGAAATATCATTTATCTTTTACGCATTTAATAATCATACTCCAATTTCTTAATTTAGCAAACTAAAGCAAACAACTGCCATCTACAAGAAATCAAGAAATTAATAAAACTACAAATAAGCACCCAAAGAGCATCTAGTAATGTACTGCTATTAAAGTAGTGCAAGAAGAAATAAAGTACAACATAAGAACACAGAAACACTAAGAATTCCAGGGAGATCAAGACACTGGTATATTCTTATTTGACCACTTTATGCATCCTGACTTTTTAAGTTCAAAAATTAGATGAAGGCCATTTTTAGATTATTTTAGTGGTATCACAGAATGTTGAGAAGTTGTGTTCAGCCTTCTTCTCCACAGCTTCTAGTTTTTTCTAAAAACAGCAACCTAGAATTGCTCTCTGAAAGTCTGTCAAGGTCAGCACCTGCCTTATCTAAAGAAAAGCAAATCTACCAGACATGTAAATATTAATCTAACAACCCAGCCCCCAGCAAGAACAGAAACACACTTTGCCACCAAACCATCGTAAAGGCAGATGTGAATAGCACTACCAAAGACAGCTTTAACTACTTTAAGTTTAGGTCAGTGGCACTTCGTTACTCCAACTGGACTTCAAAGGTCAATTAAATGCACACAGTTTTATGAAAAATGGATCACTTTTTTATTTAATCAATACTAAGAATTCCTATTTCATGGTTCAAACAGGATGTTTGCAAGACATTAGATCTCAGAACAGTGCTCAGGCATGGATTCAAATGCTGAATCACTACAAACACTTTCTGCATTGCTTTCCTGGGAAAATCTGTAACTGATATGTATAAGAAGTAATATCTATGTTTAGTGGATCACTGAACAGACAACAAAATAAATGAAAAGAACTTCTGGTATAATAAGCTTCAGCAAAATCAAGGCTGGTATCCACATAAAATTTTTGTGTATGACTCCCATTCAAGCTATAAGTCTTGCTTGACAAAGCTCACACAACAATGTAACAGATGCTGGAAATGAGCAGAACATTATCCTCTTTGACAAAACTTGCAATATTTGATGAGCTACTTACCCACATCCCCATAGACTTGTGAAGTGTGATACTGTGGAATGTACTGCGTTGCCATGTCACCGGCTCCAGTTACAGGTGAGTATATGTGACGGGGTGGAGGGGGTATCATGGCTGGAAGAGGAAGGAAGCCGGGCAATGGGGGATGTGGAGGCCTGTGTATCACTGTATGACCACCAGGATGGAATTCTGGAGCCTGGGGAACCACCACAACCCTTCGAACACCGTTATCCTCAATAACCTGTACAGTGAGAGACACCATGCACCAAAAGAGAAATGAGTCTGAAAAATATGTTTCTATAGGACCCTTAAACAAAATCAGGAATAGTAAACCCCTTAAATCTGATGAAGGGAAAACAGGAAATAGCAAGAAAAAAGAAAGGGACATTAAAGGGCTATCTATATTAAGTGTATTAACTGCAGCAATGCCATTAATTTGTCAATGTGGTGGGGAAGAAACCCGTTAAAAAAATCTGACTGTAAGAATATCTAACAAACAACCTGCTATATTTATGGCATGAGCCTAGCTTCTCCTAAGGGTCCTGTTTCCACTCTCATTCACACTGCTTGTATGCCTCACTGCTGTAGGATTTGTTCTACAGCATAACAACTAGATTGTTCCCTAGAAATGAACTGGTCAACTGACAGACCTCACTCTGCATCAATAGTGAGAGAAAAGGCAAGAAGTGTCTGGTTTTTGCTCTGTCCCCAACTCATCCCACCAACACTAACCCAGGAGACTCTTACATATTGCCCCTGCAGCAGCCATCATCTGCATCAAGCTGTTAGCAAACAAACCACCAGGATGGTAGTCAGCCCTCTCAAAACTCCTTCACAAGTCAAGTAGTTCTTTCTACTTTTTTTCCCCTTCTCCTCCCCCTATCCCTCTACCTGTTAAGAGGTCTTGAACCCTGAAGGAAACCACATGCTATTGAAAAAATGGGGGCCTTTGTGGCAGCCTCTGGCAGACTCTGTAGTGCAGGGGATTGTGAAAAATTAACAAACGGGAGATGTGACAGGACAGCCTTTGTGTGAAGTACCTGAGTGTGGCTCTTAGAAATGCTGCCAGAAGTGCTGAGCAACAGCAGCAGCATATGCAATCCTGTGGTGAGAATCTGCAAGATGCATGGAGCTAAGGAGTGCTGAGCATGGTACTTGTAGCACGTCTGGGCTATGCAGCATGTGGGGCTCTGGTGGAGAGCAGGCACAAGGGAACAAATCATACAAAGTACTGAAGCAGAAAATGCTCCTCAGTAAACAAAGGTGGGTCATCAACTAGACCAGAAACAAGGGTCTGCCCCTGATGCACCTCACATCATTACTCTCTCTAAATGTTTGTAAATTGACATAAATATGTGACTGTTGGTGACAGATGATTATGGCATCATTTGATTTGTATGTATCACAGTGTCAGTAACTTTAGTGTAAGAGATGCCAATGAATAAATTGTTCTTCATCTCCTAGTAAAATGCTGTAGGATAAAGTCACAGCAGAAACCACAATGTAAGGTTTTAGATGAAACATTTATCCAGAAAAGGTGGAGAAGAAGAATGGAATATCATGACTACATTCAACAGCAGGGGGACAAAGCAACCCTATGACATAAGTTTTCACTGACGTTTGAAATGAGACGGGGACATGTACGCATACACCAATAAACATCTTGGTGCAACAGGAACAATCAATAGATCAAAACACTTGGTGCCAAGCTGCTTTCAGCTCCACTGTTTAAAGTTAATGGAATCATGCTTGGCTAAATTTAGCCCTGTGCCCTAGAGTGAATGCTTCCATCAAGTCCATGACAGAAAGCTGCTTGGAGGATCATTGGTTTTACCATGTCTCCATTAAGGGTTAGTGTGCATCTGGTACATCTGGAACAGAGCTTCTGCTTTTGTTTTCTCTGCCAGCAATCTAATTTGTACAGCCCCAAATTATCCTGCTAGCTGAACCAATGCAAGGTAAGAGAGACTGGTTCAGGAAATTGTTCCAAAACTTCACCACTGTGCTGAGAGAAATAGTGCTGTAAATAGAGCTGCATGCTTCTGGTATGGTAGAACATGGTTATGCAACAACATTCAGAAGACATAGAAGTATGTACATAATGGAGCTGATCCCACTTACATAAATAAACAGTTGGAAATTAATTTGTTACTTAAGTGAATGCAGCTTTCAAAAACATGCATACCATATGACTTTAAAAAAATGGTTGTTTTCAGTATACAGAAAGTGTCCCTTGTTGGGAAAGAGTAATTAAAGACAATACTATTTAAAACTGTGTAACCATAGCTGTGTAGTATCCTAAAGGTAGAATACGTTAGCATTAAATACAACTAGAACTTCTGCTGCCCAATGTAATTCTCTAAACACTGAAATGTAGTTTTAATTATTTAAGTCCGTTTTGGTTACAAAACCCCCCAATTACTGCAACTTATTATGATTTTATGAGTAGACTCAGATTATGTAGGAAGCAGCTAACATTAAAAAAACAAACAAGCTACTCAGTTTATAACTTGTTTCCTTGGGTCTGCTAAAAGCCTAAGTAACTTGGAAAGAGTCACCCAATTCATAACAGCAAGGACCTTATGTTTAACAAGTCTCTAACTGTGTTTCCAGATCTAACATCTGTGCAATGGTAGGCCTCTAGCAGACAACTACACAGCTAAAAACGCTCCAAAAAGCAGTCAGAGCACCATGCTAAGTTTATAATTTTAAGTTTAAAAAGTAAAGAAGCTCTCTATTATCCCAATTGTACTAGTAAAATGTGGTTCTGGCATAGGCCTGTTTGGTTGAGTGTAAATGTCACTGTAAAACTCTCTGCAGACAGTGAATGTAGATGGCTTAAAAGAGGATGAATAAAGATGTGCTTTCTTTCAGTTTTACAACTATAGTTCCAAAAGAAGAGGAAGGGAAAAGGAAATCAGCTGATGAATTGCTTTTTAGTTATGTGATATAAGAAAAGTGAATCTTTTATTCAGTGGTTATCCCCAACTTCTAACAGAGGACAGTATACTGTATCAATGCCAAACAGGAACTGAAGCAAGCAGAGGCATAATAGAACTAAATGAAAATGGAGAAACAAAAGATGGTTATGTTGAAGTTCTTCCAGGCTAACAGCTTAGGACATTTAGCTGGTTTCTTATTCAACTCAAAATATAGCTGCAGCTGCTGAGATTAGAAAATATAGTATGCTTGAAGGAACATGGAAGTTCACTAGGACTGCAGTAAGTCTGGGAAAACTCTTAGCTTGATAACGTTAGACTTTGCTGTGCAAAACTACTATCAAATCTTCTGGCTTGTAAGAGGAACTCCCATCACAGACCTCAAAGTCTGCTATGTTTTGTCAGTAATTAACACTTCAGAAGGCTTATAAACTACAGGTTTTCCTGGACTATGGTACTTCTACTCAGATGAAAACAGCAGATGAGCTCATTCCACCTGTACTCTGAGCTGGACAGATGTGAGGCACCTTCAGCTCAAAGGTCAGAGCACTGTGCTAAAACAACACTTGCTTGGACTAACAAACTCCAGTGAAAGGCTAATGAATGGGCCTCAGCAAGGCACAGCCCTTCATCATCTCTGATTCAAATTATCCCCAAAGGAAGGATAAACTAATTAAAAAAATATTTTTCAGACTGGCACATGTTACACAGCTTTTAAAATACGTCTTCATCAACTGAAAACAAGTAAGAAATATAGTGAAATTCCAATTTTCATTTAGCTCTAAACTTCTTTCATTTCTTTAAAAATGAATTCTAATAAAAATCAGGACTTTTAAACTATGATCTGAAGATATATGGACTTTGGTGATTATTTATAAGTAATTTTTCTTCTGACTGTTTGGGAAGGATGCACAGAATCAACTTATCAGCCAACTTCCAAGAGATGAAAGATAAAATCAGAGTAGTAGTCTACCTGCCCTAACAGCCTTTTGTTTTGCCAGAGGACAATTTTTTTTAAATGTTGTTCAGATAATTTGTCCAACATCCCTGACACTGTGGGCTTTTTGTTGTATTTTATGCGTTGTAGTCCCTTCTTGGTGTACATCATTGGATGCCTACTAAGTCAGAGGTATGCCTTGAGAGAGACTTACATCATGGGAAAGTGGTATTCATCTGCTCTAATTTCCAGATCTGACCTACTAAGCCCTAGACTTGCTCTACAGGTGAGGGAAAGAAAGAGGCACCATCTAAAAGGCCATACCTCTCATTATAATACACATGTCAGAAATAGCCAAGAGAAATCATCCTTTTAATCTACTTTGAAGGATGTCCAGGTTATCTAGCTCACATTTAATTTTCAGGCATCTAAATTAGGAATCCCACAGCAGTGAAAAAATGAGAGTCCCATTTTAAGGTAATTGCTGGAAACACCTATTATATGATAACTTAGTCCCACCAGACTGCTGACATTTTTTCCATGTTGTTTGCTGTACTTTTTCAACTGACCTGTTTTGCTCCTTATCTGCAGGGAACTTCCCAGACATGAACCATGCACATATATAAATTATATTGCTGCCAAGAGACAATACACACTAACACAGGAATCAGTACAGGTCTTGCACAAGCAGCTATCTGGGTCATGATTGCGTTTTATATTCAGAAGGCATCTAGTACATCAGGATTCTGAACTCAGGAAGGAGCTGTGCTTATTACTGTCATGTACATAGTTAATATGTAACTGAACAGCACATACACTGCATGAGAAGTCTCCCATCTCAGAGATACTGGGGGACATCTCCTCTTATTTCCTTGATGACAGTGACTGAAACCTAATGAATATGCTGAATGAGCGATTATGGTTCCAATTCCAAAATCTGCATGAAAAGAAATAAGAAGTGAAGTGACATACCTGTGGGGCATATCCAGGAGGCACATAAATAGTAGGCACTGAACCATTTGGGGACATCATTGGAACCTGAGCAGGACCTAAGTGGGTTACAAAAATATTCAGTACAGCACCATTTAATAGAGAAAGCTGAAAGAACATACTGAACTGCAAAATCTCTGTGAAAAATACACAGGATAACATGGATAAACAAAGGCAATGAACTGTCCAGATAAAATTATAGCAAAGGGCACTCTTTGAAATCTAAAAAACAGTTGAACAAAACCAGAAACAAGCTAAAAAAAGCAGATATTTCTCTCATCTCTGTCAATAAGCTCACAGAAGAGCTCATGTCAAAACTCAACAGAAGACAAATCAAAAGAAGTGTCCCAAGATGAAAAGACAATAAAGAGACTATAAAACAGAAGCAAACAAAAATATTTGAAACAAACTGCTGAAACCAGTGCTCAGTTAAGAGTTATAAAGAAAATTACTTACAATATTGCTGTTTTTTTACTATGGTCTTATCAACTAAAGTAGTCTCAGTACCACAGCAGTGGGAGGTGGCAAACGAGACACTAACTTAAGGTCCCAGGGAAAAGCCAGTGTATTACCAGCTAGTAAGTCTGCTCCAGCTAATGGGAAAAGTCACGACAGCATGGTGATCCTTGTACCATACAAACCAAAAAGAGGAGTTTACACACACTCAGATAAATATGACACAATGGGAATGTGTTAAGGTGGCATTTGTAGATAAAGTATTGTCTGGGAAATCAGGTACCTTCAAAGAGCCCAAGGATGCAGTCATATAGTTGGATTTTCAAAAAGCTTTTGACAATGTTTCTCAAAGACTCTTAAAGAAGTAATGCTGCCTTTGGTTAAAAAGAGAAAAGGTCTTTCTAGGAATAACTGATTGGAGAACAGGAAACAAAGAGAAGTAGATGACCAGCTTTTGAAGTGCTTCAAGTGACCAAAAAAAGAGTCCCACAGGCACCCAAATAACCTGTTCAGTGTACTAAACAAAGCTTCCAGAAAAGAAAATGAACAGCAAGGTGATAAATTGTTGCTATGTTCTCAGAGAGCTCTCAGAGAGTAAAGGATATCAAAGTGCTCAAGGACCAGATGACAAAAACCCAGAAGGAATAGCGCTGGTAAGTGCAAAGTGATGCACCTGGACAAAACCAGAAGTGTTTATTTACAGTGATAAGCCATAAATCAGATGGAAGTAAGCAGCAACTACAAGGATTTCTAAAGAAATATCGGCCAAGTGCTGTTTAGCAGCATTCGCAGAAAGAGAACATTAAAAAATCGTTACTAACAGAACAGGGAACAAGCAGAAAACATCATTATGCTGGGGTAGAAATTCACACTGTACCTCAAATCCTTGAGCAATGTGTTTGACTCTACCTTTCAGAAAGAACACACAGGACTAGAAAAGGACAAAAAAAAAGTTTACAGTGGCTTTCCACCTGTTTATCAGGAAATATTACAGAGACCAGGATTCTTCTACCAGAAGATGGTTAAAGGGTACTGGCAGCAGAGAAACAGTAAAAGACCTATTTAAAAAACACCTAAAAATGGAAAGATAGATAACTTACAATTTCTCATTTGGAAGAATCAGAGATAGTAAACTAATTCACCAGATAAGTTTTGAAACAGATAAGGGGGTTTCTCATAAAATGAACAGCTCAATTGTGTAACTCCTTGCTTTAGGAACATTGGAGAAACTAAAGATTAGGTTCAGATTGGGAGAGGTAATCCATTAAGAGCCGTAAAAAAAGTAAGTATTACTTCTATTTCAGGAACAAGGAAGTTTCTTCTGTGTGACTGTCCTATCCTTGTGCTGCCCCCTTTAGTACTTGATACTGGCCTCTATCAGAGCACGTACATTGGTACAGGTTCAAGAGGGACATCTTACATTACTGTGTTTTAAATACACAAGGGAACAAACACAGAAGTTTAATAATGAAGGAAATACTGAAACATGATATAATTGGAACAAGTTTTGTGGCAAGAGGTTGGGATTCAGATACTGTAAGCTGCATTCTCCAAATTTCCAGTTCAGTATATTGAAGCTACCAGAGGTGCCAATTCAACTTAGGGCATTTTCAGTAATACTTCTGAAAGGGCATTCATAGTTCCACCTTAAACTCTGTTAGGATCTGCAAATAGAAAGTACTAAGTAAATGCAAAGTACAGTACATAAGATTATCATACCTCATTCTGATAAGTATAGACTTGACAGAAAAATAAAGGTACCTCTGTCTGAATGCCAAGAGCAGAGGAAAGAAAAACACTCCTTAGAAAAGCAGCATGCAATCCAACTTGATTACACATATTACAGAAACCTCTTCAGAATAAGACACAGAAGTTTGCAAACATGTTACCTAAAAAGAATCACAGCTTTATTAAATGCAAACCCACAACAGGGGGAGGAGGTGAAGAGACTTTTTGAGAACAAGGCCTTTAATGAATGATTCACTGATCTATGCAGCAGCTAAGAATATAAGGACTACAGCAAGATATAACTGAACAATCTTCCAGTGTTTTTGCTCATCTGAAATGCAAAAATATTTCAGCAAAAGTTTCACCTGAGTATGAAGTGCTAAAAAGAAAAGAAGAGAAAAGCAGCAAGAGAAACTTCAAATAGTGCATGACTTTATTAAAATAAATTCAAAAAGGTAAAAAATAATGGAAACACATTTCTTGTAAGCTGCCATTGACACAAAGAATGGTTTAAATTCTTGCATAAGAAGGTGGATTTTATACAACTTGTATCTTGCATTGCTTACCTGCACTTTTTCTATAATGAGTACAAAACGCTGACACTTCCATTAAACTCACAATTTTAAACTACAGAAGTTTCAAGTAAATGGAAAATTAAGACCATGTTTACTTGAACTTCTTACAGAACACAATGTCCTTGGGGGATGACAAAACTTACAGGAGCAAGTGGTTTCTTTGAGAACTGGTGATTATCTGTGTTCAGCTTTTTTGTTTTGTTTTGCTTTAAGCATCTAGAGAATATTGTTTAACAACCTTTTAAAAGCTTACTTATTTAGCACTTTAATCTCTCTAACAAACACAGAGCAGTTATCTGCAATCCAGTACAAAGGTTGATCCACAAAGCCATTTTCAGTATACCATAATCTAGCAGTTACAAAAAAAAAAGGCATAAACTGAATGCATGAACCTGAAAAAATATTGCAGAGCTAGAATAGAGTCAAATCAATAGTTTCAAAACTTCCATCACATCTTTCACACTTTAAAGTACCAGAATTAATGAAAACATATTTTGAATATTCAAGAACTCTAATTTACTTCTGATTAGATTTCCAAGTGGCTGTGAAAAGAAATTTCTAGAGGGATATCCAAGGAAATGGTAAGCATGGGACAAAAAGTTGGCACTCTTCACAGGTATTTTAAACAAACATTGTGTTTTAGAGCAAGATTACTGATTTCTTGACAGGAAGCATATTACAACCTGCAAAATTTTATCTGAAGAGAAAATGCTAATATGCTACAAAAACGTGTATTTTTTCTTCGCTAATGTGAAGACGTCAGGTCTCCTTTGGTGAAATACACTGCAAGAGGAATTTTCATGATTTTAGGTATTGGCTGGACTGCTGCATGGCAAAAGCAGTGTGTTTTACCACGAGGTGAGAGTTGTTACAAAGCACCAGCTAACAACAGCATCAGGAATTCATGTTAAGGAAACATCTAATTTTCCATATTGCACATAAATAGAACTGATTTCATCCAAATCACTGTCTAATGAATGTTGATGACTCGACTGTTGGTAAGGGGAGGTCTCAAATCTTTGATACATATTCAGGTATACAAGTTCTCTTACAGAGTAAGGGGGAAAGAAACATTGTGGGAGTGAAAACAAACACATAACTGTGCTACTTAATATTGAAAAATGTCTCATCAAACTCACTAAGGGTTGATTTAATGGAACTGAACCCAACAGATGTTTCATCACATTCTCAATTAACTATCGTCCTAAAATCCCATCAACGGGAGGAATACCTCCTTCGCCTAGCAACAGCTGGTCAGCTTCTCCAACGTGTCTATTTGAGCAGACTATAAAAACCTCATTCCACTCATTACAGCCACCATAAACGTGCAGCAAAATTACCAGCGCTGCATCATCGCTAGGATCGTGACAAGCTGATCTAAACTTAGTAACACCTGAAAACCTGAGGATACCGCCACTGCTCGCCAAGCAGATACACCATTTCTTTTTATTTCAACTATGAAGCATCGCTCCATTATAAGTGGCTCATAAAAGCTCCGGCAAAGGTGCACACGCCGGATTCCCAGCGCCGGGGCAGGGAATGCTCTTCCGGGGCACCCAGCGCCCGGCCCTGCGCTTGCTTCAGCACCCGGGCTCCTACGGCCTCCCAGTGCAGGGCGTCCTACTCCCCTCACGGCTCCGGGGCCACCGCGGCTCCCGGGACCGCCGCCACCCCGCTCCGAGAGCGCACCACCGACAGAGGGGCCTGGCAACGCTCCGACTCCTGCCCCATTTTTATTTTTTTTTCCCCCAGCCATTGCAGCTCTCCCCCATCCGCCACTGCCGCACAACCGCGCAGGCCGCCGGCCCGCAGGTGTCGTGTTTCACCGCGGCGGCCGAACCGGGCAGGCGGGAGTCCTTACCGCTCATTTCGGGCCGGGCCGGGCCGGGCCGGCGGCTGCTCCCGGCGCGCCGCGGCGGCGGGGCGGGGAGGGGCGGGGCGGCTCCCTCAGGTGCGCGGCCGGGCCCGCTCCGCTCCGCCCCGCGGCCCCTCCGCGCCCTGCGCCCCGCCCTGCCCGCGCCGCCGCTTCAAGGGGCAGCGTCCCCGCATAGAGAGATCCTCTGCCAGCCCGCGGGGCTCCCCGCTCCCCTTTGTACTGTAATCTACCGACTGTCATTGCCTGGTGTGATCCGAGTCATTTAGCTGAATGTTTTTACATTATTTAGCATAATTAAGTGCTAAAGAATTACTTAGGCCCAGTCCTTCCAGAGGATTTTCCTTAGAGCTGACCTGCTAATCAGTTTACACCTAAGAAAGGGGGTGCACAAACACATCTGGTTGCAAACAAGCACTTTCAGGCCCAGCATTTGGAGAGCTGCAATGACTTTGATACTCATCTATGTGGATACTGCATCTCATGAACACTGCTATACTTAGCATTAGTCTAATGTGAACGGTGATGAATCACTGCTATCCCCAGGAGGAAATAGCATTCAGTATTTACTGCAGCACATTAGGTTAACTATGGCTCTATAACCGAACACCCACACTTTGACATCACACAGGCGATGATATGCATCACTGACGCAAGCACTGACAGGATCAAACACAAAGGCCACAGCAGCTGAAACAATACAGCGCCAGCTGACGTAGCAGCACACCCCTCTAACACTGATGGGCTGCAGTAAATCAATAATCCCAGATGCCACAAACAGTTGCACCACTCTGTCTTTTACAAAAGGGCTAAGACTTTAAAGTTTTATTTTGGGCTCCCAACAGCTTCAACTAATTAGAAAATCCAGTTACAACAACCGCCACCAATTGGTCTACATTTGTCTTATAAGCCATGCCTGGAAAATACTTCCAAATTAATACTTTAAGTTAACCTCAATAACTTTACACATAATAAAAGCAAGTAATAAGAAAAAAGGAAAGCAAGCACAGAACTTACTGTAACTAAACTGGAGAAGACGCACAAGAAGGAACTGGGATTGCTGCAAGGACAGGTGATCAGAAGACTTCAGCTTGCAGTGCTGTCAATTTAATGTATCCCTTATGCTCTAAATTCATACTGACAAAACAATCCCTTCCCTTCCCCCATCCATCTGTCTACTTTTGCCATCAAGGCTGGGGAACAGCAGCTGACAGAGCCGCAACATCAATTGAAATGTATTAACTGAGTAGGGAAAAAAAAGGGAATCTATCAGTAGACAGCAGGCTGGCAAACAAAAGGAAAAACTGAAGGTAAAACATTATCATAGTTCCTTTCAAAAGTGGGGGAGGGAAGGGGGAAGCATCAGTTTCATCTATAGAGACTTTGGAATAATGGATAAAAGAGCAGAAAGCTATGAAGCCTAACTAGAGTATTTCTAAAGATTACATCCTAATGAGGTCCTGATCTTTCCCATGAAACCACACATAAATATTCACAAGAAAATCCCTTCTCAGGCAAAGTGCAGAGATGACAGGTTCCTACAGCACTTTATCACGAATGCAGCTATCAGTTTTCTTTTAGAACGGCCTGATACACTTTCAAAGGAAAAAGGTGACAATGGTTTCTATGTTCAAATGTTAAATGTACTTTTATTTCACCTGTTTCTAAACAATGATCATGGTGCAATTTTGTGATTAAAAAAGACTGCAAGTCCATGCCTTTGAATGGCACAAACTTCATAACATAAACTTATGCTTGGGAATTTGCAGAAGAATGATTGTAGTCACTTGAGATACTACAATAATAATAAGACTTTTTATACCTATTTTCTGAAGCAACTGTGTAGCAAAGTGAGGAATTCTACCTCAATTAAAAAAAAAGTAACAATGATTCCATGTTACTGGAACAAACAAGTAACAAACATTCCACAAAAATGTTAATGTGGAAGTACCACACACATTTTGTACTGTGAAACCCAGACTGTTAAATTACTCTGTTTAGTTTGCCAGCTTAGGGCAATGATTTATTAACTATGTGTAAGAGTTACATCAAAGAATTGTTAACTGCCTCACAGAATTCCAATTTAAATATTGGGTGAACCATAAATCGCTGAATTTCAAAGGGAGTTAAATGTGATATAACATACAGAGAGGCTTTGATAAAAATGTTATTATTCTTAATAGGAAAAATAACCTGCACTCATTCTAATTAAACTGCACTGCATATTTGCTTAACTTTTTCTTCATGGAGAGCTTAATTTCCTAGCACTGATGCTGAGCAGTACAGATCTGAAACCCTTTCAGACTAAAATTTAATATTTGTGCATGCTGCTTAATCATGTTGCACTTGATTCACAACTTTCAGAATAATCTACAAGTTAATCATCTAATAGTTGTTACCACTAGAATTAGTGTTTTTCTAATCAAGTGGGTTTGTTTTTTTTCCCCATATAGCACTGCAGACCAGGAAGTTAAGAAGTTAAGCACTGCTACTGACAGCAGCTTGTGATTAAGAGTGAAAAGCACAAGTGAGTCTCAACAGTTGGCAGTTCTTGGTGTGTAGACAGTGTCTTCTACAAAGACTGTGTTGATCCAGAGAAGACAGATCTTGGAAGGAACAACCATTAACTTAACTTCCTCCCCCCACCTGCCTGATTGTGCTAAGAATAGTATCCCATAGTATAATTACCTGTAAAAGACTTTTCATCATCCTGATATTCAACTCATTATATTAATGAGTTGTTTTTTTTTTTTTACTTACCTGGCTACATTGTCTTGAAACTAGAATGAAGAATTATCCAGCACATTCTGCTGGCACTCAAAGAAGCCTCCTTTTCTTTGTGGAAATTTCTTAACATTACCACTCCTCAAATTATTATGCACACACATATGTATCTATCTATCTATATACACATATACATATATATACACACACACACATATATATATATACACACACATACACACATATATATTCATAAAGTGACTTGAATATGACTTAATGAATATTATTTATAAAAATCTAATTAATAAAATCAATAGCATTCATATAAATGCTGGAACAGTTTTACCAGATTCTAGGGTAAGGTATTTTAAAATTACGGACAAGGGAAAAGACTCCATGGATATATTAAAAAAAAAAAGTCTGAGCAAACTGGGATTAATACAACATCTACAGTGAAAATATATCAGATAAGGCTGCTGTGAGGAAAATCCAGTGCCCAAATCAAATTTTTATTTCTATACAATGCAGACATCTCTAAAGATGTACTACCCTGAGTATCTGGAATCTACTAATAACAAGTGCTTTCATTTGAAAAACCTTTGAGTTGTCTAGGTTTCAATCTAATTATATAACTGAATACAATGCAGATTCAGATTGTTCATTTAAAATAAAACCACAGCAAAACAAAAATCATTATGATTATAAACAGCTGAAATCCTTCTAGTATGTAAAATAAATACAAAACTAATCTTTCTTTAAAGGGATCAGTCTGGGAATGATCACTTCTAACTAGAAGATATAAAACTAAGTTAGCAGGATGTGGAGTATTTCAGCTTTCCAGAAAACCCATAATCCAGGATTCTACATGGTTTAGCAGAAGAGGGAAAAATAGGTAAATCTAGAAAGACACTGGCTCCACCACTAGAGTTCTAGGGTGCAAAAACAGGGCTAAATCTTTTTCTATGTATAAGGTAAAAAATTAATGCCAGCTGCTGATTTTTAAAAACCCTCCTACCCAACAGCTCTGTCTCACTGAAATTTTACTCTTTTAGATGTGATTTTTTTATTAGGTGAGTCTGCTGTTCTGATCAGATAAAAAGATTATTTGTAACAATACTAAGCAATGGAAAGAGTTTGGTCCAACAGGCCGACCTCTCTTCACACTCACTGCATACAATTATTTTCATGTCTCCATGTGAGGTGTTCACTTGAGTTCACCAACAAAGTCTCTGGCAACACTGCTGTTCCACAAACATATGTTCAGATGTAGGTTTCTTAACCATGAAATAAATTTTGAAGTAACACTTCATAACACAGTTTTGTTTCAAATCATGAGTGGAGAAAACAATCCCTGAAGCTGACAATTCAAAAGATGACATTTGTGATTAGAAATCCTTCTCTTCTGACACGAACTCTAGGGGACAAGACCCAGGCAAATTATACAGAATCATATGACAAAAGAAAGACCTAAGACCAAATTGAAAACATCTGATGTCATATACCTTACACTTTGCAGCATCTAAAGCAAACACTTGGCTTCAGCAGCAGGATTCACGGGCTGCCACCAGAGGACAAGTCTCTGCTTCTGCACATTTACCACAGCTTGCTCCTATTTAGGAGAGTCCTATGAACACCAAACTAAGAAATAACCTGGGTCATTTCTGCTGGAGATGGACCACTAGAAACTGAGATGGAACATGCTTAACTCCTTTAATCCAAGAGTTTCTAAGTGGAAAATTCAGAGCCAGCCTTAAAAACAGGAAGCAGAACCCAGGATGTCACCTAAATCATAGAGGAATCCCCATTAAATCAACAGAAAATGGCAGCTTGCTTTCCTATGTATTTTCCCTCTAGAATCTTCTTTTAAGGTGAAGATGCCCATCTCCAAACGACAACAAAAGAAAAGGCCAACTCAGAATATCCCAGAACCTCATGGCTAAGGAACACTGCTGGAATCGGGGAGCTACAGGTTTTGATTCTGTGGTACTTGCAGAGCTCCGATTTTTTCGGTTGTGGGCAAGTGCTTTAAATAATTTCCTGCTGATGATACTGTTTGCATTTCAGGAGAAACTTAATATAGCCCAAGTAAACAAGCTGCCTTTCTTTTTGGAGAGACAGAGAGGCAACATTTATATACCGTCTCTGTCTTTTATGTCTGGCTTCTGACTGTCCTCTACAGCTTCATGGTTTGTAAAATTAGAGGGATGTAGGGAATTCCATGGTCAAAACAGGAGAAGTAATAGATTCAGCATGCTTGCTAGGATCAGATCATTATTTAGTGGGTGACCAGGGCTGCATCTGAGATTTCTGCAGCTAAATCCAAGTTACAACCAAGGTGGAATCCAAGCATAATTAAACATGACCCCTTGCAATCACAATTCTTCCCACAGACATACTTTTCTCTATCTTTTCACTAATAACAAGCCTACGATATGAATGCAGCTACAACAGGGGATGCTCTGAAGACAATGGAAATAAAAGTTTGAAAAACTACTGATCTTGACCATTGTTGACCTTGCAACTGAGATTACAAATACATAAGCATTTAGATTAAGATTTCTAGTTCTGCTAATGACTTAAGGTCCACATATCTTAATAAGTATTTTCATATTCAAAAAGCTTTGCAGAAATTTGATCTCAAATTAATGAAACCCAAATCAGGATACATATAAAACCAGCACTGATATTATCAGACTTAGCAACACAGAAAGGTGCCATGCTTGCTACAAATATTTGCAGCCTCTTCTGCAGTGAAAGGCTTCTACTACCACACAAATCACTTAAAACTATTTGCTCAGCCAATTTGCACTGCAAACCTCACATTTCATTGCTGAAAGTTATATGAGAGTGGTCTTCAGAGTCTTCAATCTAAATAATAACTAATAAAGACTTTTAAATCTGTATGTTTTAAACTTATTTTGGAATTTGAAGTTTAAAATTTGGTCTTTTTGATGTTTCATGTGACTAAGACTCCTTGATTCTCCACAATGAACTCTTTACAGATCACTTCAACGAGGAATTACTATCTACAAATATCAAGCAAGTTACCACACAGGGGAAGTACGTAAGCTCAAATACTAAGAGCATCTATAATAAAGGCTTCTCTTGATAAAAAGCTTTCAGCAATGTTAATAAACATGTATTATCAGAAAGGAAATATCAGGAAAAGCAGTAAACTGGGACCAGAAACAAAGATAAGCCTATACCACTAACGTGTTCTCTTCAAATTCAATTTGCTTCGTAACCAAATACGTTTTAGAAAGTAACACACCCAGTGCTTTGGCATCCAAACTGAACCTGGAGCCAGAAAGAACTATATAAGGAATCTACTTACCTGTGGCAAACAAGAGGCCAGGGATGAAACAATTAACTTGGCTCAGACATGTAATGGTTGTCATTCCAAACCAGAAAAAAGGAAAAAAACCCACATGCAGATGGTGGAATTCCTTACCATACATTATGTATAGATCAATATATCCCTCCATGAAGGAGCTGAGACAAGAAAATTGCTTAATAGATGTAAAGTAAATGCGCTCTGTGAGCAGAAACTTTTTTATTGCTTCATTACTGTCTGGATACAGGAGATGTAAATTTTATGTTGTTGGACTATGAGGGCTCAAGACCTAAAAAATACCTCAGGAATCAAGTCTGTATTTTAATCAAGTCTAATTTACCTGTAATTGCAATTTAATTCCTCTCCCCCATTGCAATACATGAAGATCCACCATAAATGGATTCTATGTAGAAGCATGAAGACCAGTTCCAAAGCAGTTCTTCTACCCGTGTCACCCCATTGGACTGCTGTTCTAGGGCTCCATTTTCCTATGCGGCCAGAAGGTTTCTTGTAATTATATAAAAGTATTTCACAGCCATTTGATAGCCAATTGGGCTCTAGACTAGCTCTGGCATTATTTATTGGGGTTTTTTAAATCCCTTTTTTTTTCTACCAAAAGTCATTTTCAGCCAAGCAAACCAAGCTCTTCTACTTTGTTTTTGTATTTTCTCCTGAATATCCTAACACTTCTTTTTCACAACACCTGGAATCAGCTCAATTTCATCTTTTGTAAACACAGGTTATCAAATTACAGTTGAAATCTCAGCAGAATCCTCTAAAATGCTACTAAACATCCCAAGCTATACTAACAACAACCGTCCTGATTCATTTTTATGATCACAGTAGGCCTTACAGATACATTACACTGGAGATAAATATTATCTAGTGAGTCAAATAGCTTGCCTGCTTTTTCCTCCTCATCAAGTTTCAAGTGAGGAGATCCCCATCTAGAATTTATTAATCTTATGCACAACCTTGCATTGTATATAACTGCATTTCACTCAGTTCAGTGGTACCATTCAAACAACACTGCTTTAGACAACTAATGCATGTTCTTGTTGACCTTTTACCACTTCTGGAATATGGATTTCCTGTGCTATTAGAGTTGTCTGGCTGATCAGCTTTGCTGAAACACCAAGTATTTCTAGCATGTGTCTAGCTGAAAGATATCCGAGTACACTGATTACTGAGTGATTAGGGAGGGATATATTTACATCCTAGGCTAGCTGTGCATCATGCTTTAGCATTCAATCCTTTCCTATTTCATGCACAATTTAGAACCTTAAAAAAAACCAAAAAAGGTTGTAATAACTCTGCTGAAGTTCTTTGGAAATTGTGGTCAAAAATATTCTGTGCCATGCTTTCAAGGAGACAGGCAACACGCAGGTATGTGGTATGTGGCCTCAAGACTCCACTGCATACCTGCAATTCTTTACACCTGCACTTTCTACTTCTATCTGCTTTCCAATGGCCTTCATATGCAACAAAACTGTATCCTAAATAGATGTAACCTTACTCAACATTAAGCCTCTTTTTCTCTGTGCAACGTCCCCAAGCACTTCAGACCTTCTTTCCAGCTCTCTGAAGCTGCACAGAAACGTTTACTGTACTGCTTGCCCAGACCCAGCAGCACAGTAGCACCATACAAGATAATGAAGCAACATACATTTACATGCTTCTGAAAAGAACTCCAAACTCCCTTCTGTTTAATTACTGTCACCAACATGAGACTAGGTGCTTTCCCTTCTAAAATGATGGGTCTGTTTTCTGTTGAGAGGACAAGGCTCAGTAACTAAAAAGAAAAATGACAACACACTGAAATTCTATAAACATAATGTACAATTGGAAAGCTATTGTGGAGAAATTGGTGCTCTGTATGGCATTTGAAAGACCTGACAGACGATGAACAGAAAAAGCTGTGTGGGCATATTAATAATCTACTATGTGTCATATCTTTGCTGGAAAGTGATGCAAGGAAACTTTGATGTGTATATAGCTGCAATTAAAAGAAAAGATAGGGTATTTCCAAGGTACATTTTCCTCCTGTTCATGCAATTTTCCTTTGCATAAGCATTAGAATGGTGTAGTAAGCACACATCCATAGCTTTTACAAATGCTTTATTGAAAATGCTACATAGATATAATGCCAGATTTGCAACCTGTGTAGAAATGCACTGTTCTAACACATATGAGCCAGAAGTGAAAAAGTGATCAAACCATCAATAATCAATCTCAAAAACTTCATGCTTGACAGATCTCTTATATCCATTTGTAGTACAAATCAAGGAAATGAATGGAAGTTAGACTCACACTAGCCAGTCCTCTGCACTTCTGATCAATATTTATTGATATTCACTCTTATTTTTCTCTTAGCAGGTGATTTTTAAAACTCATTCATGTTGGAAGAACTTTAACTGGTTGCAGTTGTTTAGACTGCCCTTGGGAACATACTGAATATTTTCACTCATTAATGCATTGCATAGTCACCAGATGCTCCCCAAAACTGTGCTGCCAGCAGCGTCACACTCTAATAGGAGACAGTCACTCTGCTTTTTACTCCAATTCAGAAAAAAATTCCCTTTCAGAAAAAACACAGTTTAGTTTCTCAAATTCCCAAACTCACCTTGGGCTTTAGGCACCCCAAGGATGTTCATGCAAGGTAGCTTTATTCTTCTGTGCTATCATTTGAAAAATAAGAGTAAAAGGTCAGATAAGATTTCAGATTTAGCTGGATTTTAAATCTAGGTAAAAGTCAAAGTACTTTTTTTTTTTTGGTACATCCAAAAGAATCTGATCCAAAATCTTTACCTGATCACAAAACAAGAAGCAAAATGCAAAGTATACGGAAAGCATAACAAAAAGAATAAATGCAAACTTAAGTATGTTTCATATAATTTTCCAAACCTAGCTGCTGCTTAAGAGCTTTATTGAGATGTCTCTTGGCTGCATAAACCAAAAGAGTTAACTCTGTCCACTGAGTGGTGCCTTTCAGAGTACAAACTTTTCAAGTCTAAAGCAGCTGAGGATGTAACACAGTAGCACTTCACTTAAATGCTACCTTTCAAGACACTATCTTAAAGACTTGTTGGAAAAACAGAGGAGAAAGGCTGACCACTCTCTGTAGACACATTTTTCTCCCTCTGTCATCTTCAACTTTCATTCTGACTCATTCTTCTTTCTTAGAAGAGAAGGCTGCAGTATCATCAACTTACAGCTCCTGGACCTAACAGTTGCCTGCCTCTTGCCAGGAATGTGATTGTCTTACCTTTGGTTCTTTGATTTGTTTAGGGAACCAGCTTGCTAAAGCTCTGTTTTATGAGTAGAGCTTTCCCTGCTTTGGGGCTTTGTCTCAGCCTACAGTCCTGTTGTGGNNNNACAAGATAAAGCAGTCCTGACTACTTCTTGAAGTACAAATAGGACAAGAGTAAATCAAAATTAATTCAAAGCTATTTCTTATTAACAGCAATTCTGTGATAGAAGTCTGAATCATTTGACAGCTACAACTATACATCAAGAATGCAGCAATACAACTTGAATTGCACAGGGTAAAACTGTAAGGAACTCTCATGAGGTCTCATCTAACACCATGCAGCATTTTATAACAGATGACACACCAGCCTGTATTCGTACTGTACATAGCTGTGAAAGAGGATCCAGAAAAAGTCCTTTATGCACAAAGTTATAGCCTTTCCATTGTCATGAAACCCAGTAAAAAGTCCTTTTAAAAACATTGTTTGAGTTTCTACAAAATAAAAGCACCATCTGTTTTTAAATAATCAGATAATGAAATTAAGGAACTTCTTCCACTCTTTAATGTTAGAAATCTTCATGAATCTTAATTATTTCAGTTAATCAGATTGCATCCAATTAAGATAAAGAAAATTCTATCAGTTTAAGTTATGCTAAATGTTCTACATTAAGTCAAAATACTAAGTAAAATGCCCACAGTTCTAATTTTTAAATTTAATTCAAACTGCTTACTGGTTACTTTAGACAAACTTTCTTCTTACACTAGAAACCAAGAAGAGATCCTACCAATTATTTTCCCTTTTTTCCCCCCCATAAAGCAGGCCATATAGGGCTATTTCTTTCCCATGAACAGTAAAGTTAGAGAAGAAATCAGACTGATTGCAGTTCCTTGGGAATATTGTAATATTGCCAGACACAAACCTGTCAAGCTTAGCATGCTTCATGCATGGCTCATCCATCTGATTCCAGACTCAGGCAATAATAGCACCTGAATCTCAGCAGCTTGAGTTAACACTTCATAGTTTTGGGGGCTGGACATCTCTGACTAGAGTAATGGAAAGCAAGTTTTAGGGGCATTCTCTAGCTGCAGTTTAGGGCTGTAGCGTAATTCTAAACATGCACCTCCAAGAACCAGTACCATCCTTGTAAAATGTGATGTTAGATGCTCATGGACATGCATGAGCTCAAAGAGTTCAGGTGCTTGAGGACAAAGACATTCACTGAGGGTACAACTCTGAATCAACACACCTAAATAAGGCACTTTCAGGATGTAGCCTTATTTATTTCAGCTTATAATAGTCAGGCTTTAGCTCCAAAATGGAGGCATCTCTTTTTGGTATCTGAAATTGTACGTCTGCGTGCAAGTTAGGACTTTAAACTCCCATTATAGCAAGTGAAGACCTAGTTGGTACAGACAGTGGAGCCTGGAGAGTTATTGAGTGCAAACTGATGTCAGCTGAAAAGCACTGAGTGTACTATAGCTAGTGACTAAATCTTCACTAGTTTCAATGGGAGCTTAGATCCAAGGCCACATATAGAAACACACATTTAGACACCTAAAATTAGATGACTTCAGTATGCAGCTGAAGCACTGATATTTCAAACAAATGTCTCCAGAACCTTCCTACAGTCAGGCTCACTTTGCAGTGTGGAGATTGCAATGTAGTGAAAAGAGGGACTAAAGGAGAAGATTAAAGAAGGTACAAGGAGAGATTTACTGATCTGAATATGCAGGAAAATCAAACAGGAAAAGGAGAACCTGACTGAACACCTTACAGTGAATATAGTACCTTAGGAACTAACATCTCAGAATGCATGAAATAAGGTAGAACAAGAGTTTAAAAAGTATCTATTAGAAAAATGAGAAAATAACCAAGGCAAAAAATGTTACAGACATGTTTTGTCCATATAAAGATATTGACTCTATTTAACACATTTTAAACAGAAATCAATGGCAGAAAATGACATTTTTCCTAAGACACACTACAATCAACATAATGAGAATTACAAATTAATGCATGCCTTTTTTTTTTCTTTAATTTGCTATTGCAGAAGATACTAAAACAAGCCTAGCTTCCTTTTTAATCAAACTTTTACCAAATTCAGTTTGTTATGGGAATAGAATGTTTTTAACAAAGTAGGCACAACAATAATACAAGCTGCTCTGGCAGAAAAGCAGAATGATAAAGTAAGTTTTTCCGATAACAGCTTCTTGTGTCATCCCTGACTGCTTCTTTAATGGCTTGATGAGACTGGGACCACAAAGACCTGGTCAGTCATCATTATTAATGGAGGACAAGGTCAGACAGTTCCCAGAGAGGGCGGAGGGAGCTCCATTAGGAGGTTAATTCTCATGGTTACTCTCAGAGCAGAGAGAGGCTAATCTAAAGAACTGAATTCTGGATTGCTGTGTTTTATTCTTGTCAGGAGAATGACCTTGTTTTGCACTACTTTGCAATTTTTATTGAGTTAGCACAAGAAATTTGAAAGACAGTCATGACAAGAGTGAAGACTGCCTCTGTCCTGCTGCAAAAGGGACTACAGAATCAAGGAGATGTGTCTGAATCCAGCTTTAATTCAGCAGCTGTACTAGAAGAACTGCAGTAGCAGGGCTTACAGGCAAGTTTTACCTGCCAATAGTACTTGACTTATGAACTGGACTTGTGCTGTGTGTCAAAGCCAACACATGAGCATTCTACATGCACTGCAGTGAGGGCTTAAATCCATCATTATTTCTTTACCTTACTGGAGGAGCATTTGCCATATCTCAATCCAATTTTTAGGCTAAGCTACTTGTAAAAGGTGGAAGGGTTAAGTCTTCAACAATACTTGCAAGGACATTCATGCACCCTGCTTATCAATCTAAGCTATAAAAAGAGCAGCTCCTACTAAAAATTATTTTGGAATGAGACAACTCCAAATCCAGCTGCTACAACCACGCTTTGTGACCACTTTCCCTCATCATCTTGTTTCAATACAAAATGGAATTATGTCTCCTCTGCAGTCATTCTCCCACATAGCTCGCCAATACTGATACTATTTTTAGTTTGAGTGCAGATACCTAGAAATAAAAAACCCTTTAATTAAAAAAAAATTGTGCATATTGACGGTCATTCCCAAACAGAGGGCTTAAGATTAAGCTACTCCTATAGACTCAGCTCTGACCCTCTACCTGGACATCCTTAACTAAGAGTTAGCTGGCTGCAAATCATTGTAGCTTGCTCTGACCCCACACTTTCAGTTGATTTGTCTTAGCTTCCCTCAGTGCCTTTTATGAAGGCCCTCTAAATACTTCCTAAGGAGATCCTAAAATTAGTATGTAGAAAAGGATGTTAACCTAAATATCCATATCCAGTTTCAGACTCAAATAATTTGTTTAGTCTTCTACACAGAAGGAATGGAGATAACAACTGAAAACATTTACCATTTAGGGTGGAGTTGTTTTGAGGGGTTTTTTAGATTTTTTTTTTTAATGAACTGATATATCAAACTTTACATCTGTGTTTTCAGAAAGATACTGTGGAGAAAACCTGAATCAGTGAAGATGAAAAGGGAAGTAAATAAACTTACATGTCGTCATGCAGCATTTCAGTATTTAGAAATGAGAAACAAGTAAATGGAAACAAGGACGAAGAATAAGTTTCTTCTCAGGCTACAGAAAGAAAAAGATCACACAGAGCAGCTTCTCTGGCTGGTTTCAGTAAGCTGTTCTTAACGGAAGCAGGAAAACCAAAGCACTAGACCTTTGTAATACACATTTGGGTTTACTTGTAAGGGCTCCATTACTCAGGCTATTAAGCTACCTAGAAGACTAGATACACTCTACGAGAGAACTCTTGTTAATAGTGTTTTATTGCCTTTGGTACTTTGTTCCATTACTAGAGAGCTGTGTATTTAAATAAACACTCTTTTATTCCTAAACTTTGCCCAGTGCTAATGTGGATACCAAGTAATTTAACAAACAAGATACAGTATTTCTAGAGGTGATGTCACCCTTTAAGTCTATAAATGTGATTGCTACTGCATTGACAGGTATCCTTGTACATTCTAAAAGCACCACAGAATGACAGCACACACTTCCTCCACTTAACACAATGGTTTAGGATTTGATAATAAGCTATGGTCGTCTTACAACGAAAGCATCTCCCAATGACCCTTAGCAACTAACAAAGTCCCTTCTCAGGGTCTGTGGCAACTTGTACAGAATATATGGTGGGTCTTTAACTGATTCCAACATTAATAAATTGTTTTAAAATAAGACTCAGCACCAAAGCACAAGATGATATTTGAACAAGATAAATCTAGGGTTTCTTTGCTTCAAATGTACTCAAATAGCAGATACTTTCAGATTTTAAGATGCTCAGTTTGGCTGCTCTAACAGGGTCTGTAAACAACCAAAACCATGCAATGCCTGACAGCAGAAAAGGCTAGAAAACAGATTAAAAGCTGCCCTGCAGAAAACTTGGGGATAGTGGTAAATCAAAAACTAGATACAAGCTGGTAAGGTGTACTTGCAGCCCAGACAGCCAACTGTATCTTGGGCTGCATCAAAAGCAGCAGGTCCAACAGGGTGAGGGAAGTGATTCTGCCTCTCACCTGGAATCCTGACTTCCTCAGCACGACAGACATAGACATGAAGAGGGTCCAGAGGAGGGCCAAAAAAATGGTCAGAAATGTTGCATTTGTCCTGTGAAGACAGCCTGAGAGAGTTGGGGTGGTTCAGTCTAAAGAACAGAAAGTGTTGGGGATACCTTAGTGCAGTCTCTGATTATATAGAGGGGTTTATAAAATAGATGGAGAAAGACTTTTTACCAGGGCCTAATGTTACAGGCCAAGAGGCAACATTTCAAACTGAAACAGAGTAAGTTTACATTGGATATAAGAAATGAATCTTCATGAGGGTGGTGAGGCATTGTCACAGGTTGCTCAGAGAAGCTGTGACAAGCAATTCCCATCCTTGGAATTGTTCCAGGCCAGGCTGGACGGGGCTCTGAGCAACCTCATCTAGTGAAAGCTGTCCCTGTTGGTGGCAGAGGGGTTGGAAAGAGATTACCTTTGTGGGTCCCTCCCCACCCCAAACCATTCTGGGATTCTATAACAGTTTTATTCACAAAATATTCTGGGTAATGGGCAGCTTTGGTTTTGCAAAGCTCAAGCTGATCTTAGAATGAACTAAAGTTTGTGTTTCACTACTGCAGTCTCAGAATTGATGTATCTTCTTTTCCTCTTCACTTCCTTGAAAACACTTTTCAGAAATATTTTATTTCTTATTTCAAAGAGAAAAAATTAGGTTAAGCTTGCTTAACTTTTATCCCATAGCCTAATCTTAATACTGATACATGATTTAATTTCAAAGCATGAAGCATTTATGACTCATTCTAATTTACATAAGTCTTCTTATTCTATTATGAAAATGGCAATTTTCCTTTGCAGAGACATATAGAACGTGGTCTCTCTTATTGTGTCAAGTAACATTTAATAGCCTTTAGCTGTAACTTGGGACTGTTACAAAATGTCCTCAAGATGAGTCATCTTCATTCATTTATTCTGCAATAGGAAGAATTCATGAATGAGTGATCTGCAGTAATTCACTTCTACAAAGAGAACCCATTCATACATTTCAAACCTGATTTTCTGAATCACTGTAATGTAGCTGATTATTTTGTATTAACAAGAAAATTTTGGCTTAAGGAAAGTTTCCACAGAAATCTGTGTATTTCCTAGTATATGAGAAAATTTTCATAGATTTAAAAGAACTCTTTTGAAAATAAACATTTTGGTCTAACATGGATACACAGACAGATAGTTCCTATCTATGTAGCAAGAAAAGCATGGTGTTTTTGTAACATTAGAGACTGACAAATGGTTTAAATTGAAACTCCGTCAAGGGGTAGCATGACTTGTCAATAACTAGGCAGGCAAAGAAAATATTTTATAGTATCCAAAAAAATATGGCCATTGGCACACAGAAGTGCTTATTCAAAGCTGTATTTAAGTTAAAATACAGCCAACAGAAACTCAACTATGATCCAAGACTGCTAACTACAGAAATGTAAAGTAACCATGCTTCTTACTCTACAGAAATAAAGAATAAAATACATGCTATTTTAATTCATTAAAAGATCACCAAAATAAAGGAATGGAATTCACCAAGGGTAAAGGGGCACATAACCAACATTGCTCTTTTGCCATCCTTAGGAGACTTCAAACCAGGAATTATACTTAAGAGTCTTTTCACTCAATATTAACTGCCATGGAAGAGGCCCACGTTAAAAAGCTGCTTCTCACTTAATGAAGTTTCAAATTAGTCAAAGCTTCACAGATCACCTGTGAGAGCAAACACATGGTAAGTCAGTAAAAAGACCTGCATGTAAAAGCAGCATTTTCTTCACAAGTGTAGTTCACAGAAAATGCATTGTGTGCTTCTCTATTAGTTAGTGCTTTAAGTTTTCATTACTTCATTGACTCAAGGACAGCTCTAAACAGTCACTTTATTCCCACCTCTCCTCTCTCCTGGAGAGACATTAACTCTCATCATTTTCAGGTTGAGAAATTTTACTGTGTGTACAGTGTTGCCAAAGTAAGGACAGTTCTCTTTAAAACAGAACAGATGACAAGAGCAGCAGGGAGACTGACACAGCATTTCAAGTGTTTCAACAGGAAAATATTTGATGCAAGAAAACACAGTTAACATTATGGTTAGATTTATTAACAATCCACATTGACTTCAGCAGACAGCACAATCTCAAGGTGAATTGACCAGCAATAAAGCACAAGAGAGATTCAGAATTTTCCAAGGAAGCATGACTTACCAAATCATTCAAACTAATATATCTGGCTATCTGCACTGCTATCTGGGATCCATATACAGTTTGCTACTTCTCAACTTCCACTGTTTCATTTTAGTACTATATTTACATAATTTCAATTTTTTATACATCACTGAAAAAACAGCATATGTGTTGTTTGCAGAGACTTTTAAGACTGAAAAGAGTATAAAAGTGGGTAAATAGTTACAGGAGAAACTAAGATTGAAACAAAATTATTAAGAAATGTTATAATGACTAAATTAACTTCTCACTGATTGCATTTCCACTAAATTTCAGCTATCTTGTCTTTCTCCATGCCTTTCTAAACATCTCTGTACCTTTATTCAAACCATTCTCATGATGTATTTCCACATCTTTAACTATGATTTTACCTAACAACTGAATGCATACAATGAACAAAAAACCAAGGAACTGATGTGAGCTTGCTTTCTTTCTTACTTTCAAGACAATGCAATAGACTCCTGCACCTGTAACCCATTTTGCAGACTGGTAATCCATTTTGTAGACAAGTCTAGGGCAAACTATATTTGTTTACTGTTTGAGAAGCTGTGGCAGAACAAAAAGGACCAATACCAAATTACTCTCTACAGTTTATGCCACCCAGAGTTGTTTATTTTATACAAATCTCTACACAGAAAACCAAACAGTAGACACTCCTCACGAGTTGCAATACATATAATGAAAAAGGAACGGCATCAATTAGTAAGGGAATTTCTTCTTTAAGGCAGATCCGTTGGCATAGCACTCAAGACCACAGAAATGTCTCAGAAGTGGCAACAGAGCAGAAAAGCAACATTCAAAAGATCATGTGCAACTCAGGTTCTGTACTAAGATTAGTGAATGCATAGATATGAAAAAATCTTTATGCCCTCTGTTTTACTACCAATTATAATTCACAATTTCATCTCCAGGAAGAGGGAAGGACAAGAAGAATGTCTATATGATAGGAGGTTTGCAAAAGCTATGGAACTGATTTGGGCTGTAATTTCTAGATTGCCAGTGCCATTTTTCAGGAAAGCTGTAAAGACTGTACCTCAGCTTACATTTAGTGAATCCCAGAAATAATCGTCTAGTAACTTGCTCATGCTGGCTTTCGTATTTAAAGGATGAAGAAATCCACAGCTGAATCAAATCACAGTAGTGAGCTGCCTGCTCCAAAAGCAAGTGGAACTAGGCAAGGATAAAAGCTCTACCATGGAAGGTTAGAACTATATCTATAAAGATATGATCTTAATATTTTTGCAGTTCATTAAGCACTTCCTGCTCTCAAGACAGTTATGCAAGGAAAGTGTCAATTCATTCTCCACCAGCAAGACCATTTGGTAAATCAAAAATTAGAACCAAACACGCAACGCATGCCTCTCCCCTCCGTATTTTGTGCAACAGAAGCAAAATATATCTTATATCTTCTTGAATTGCAAGACAAAAATCATTACGTTCCCCTCAGGAACTATCAAGTAATTATTACATATCATGTTTCAAATAAGCTGTATAGGATGGTGAGCTGCAACACTGATCCATTTGTGGCTCAAAGGATGCAAGAATACCATGCAATCAGCACAAAGTTTTGAAATGCGGTGCTAACAGACATGTAGACTTTAAGAACTGTCCACAGAAACTTAATTACCATCTAAGGCCTCCTTTGAATCAGTTGTTTTGCAAACAAAGGACCTGCCTATGACACTGGAAACCACACCTTTCAGCTCTTCTCAGACTGGAGAGAAGAGGGAAACGAGCTGGAAAATACTTGCTTCAAATTCCCAGAACAGTATCTGTTGGAGCTGGGCGAACAACCAGAAAAAAAAAGAAGAAGGTAGGCTTAATTGGCCCAGATGATGACAAGCAAAAATGTGACCCTGTAGCTGAATCTCTGGATACTTTCTTACAACACAGTAAAATGGTATTCTAAGCAGCAGTAATAGTTAATTGCTAATTTCTTGCAGTATCTTCTAGATTTGCTTAACTGGTAGCTGTGATCATTTGGAATAGAAAACAACATTCAAACTGACCACTGCATAAGGGGAGGCCATGCTTAGATGAAGCATCTGTATTTTGAAGCTGCTCTTGCTAGAATGCAGAAATAATACAATTTGGCCCCTAGGGATAATGAGAAACCAGGTGGGATAACTGATAGGGAAACAATGTCCACATGACAGAAAACAATAAAAAAGAGGAAACTCAAGCCATATTAACAGTTGTAGCTTTTAATTTGAGATCTGGGAAATAAATGAGGTTAAAAAGTTGCTACAACAGCCTGTGTATGATTTGCGAACTGAAAATGTTTCCCCCTTCTCCTCCCCAAGAAATTTAATTTCATCTAATATAATGTAAGAAAAAGTACTTGTTTATGGTAGTGATATCTAAATCCCAATGACACTTAGCACACAATCTTTTAGGTCTTTAAACAGCTCTTGTATTTAAAATAAGTTCTGTCATTCTTTTACTTTCATCACAAATTGCCTTTTATTAATCCTGATTCAGACTCAGAAAATATTAAAATAAATGTATCAACTTTACCTGTAATGCACTGGAACTGTCCATCTTCTCTTCTTATTGTAAATGCTTCCCCTGGATTAACTTGCACAAGAATAACCTTAAAAATAAAAGAGTGTTTACAACCATTACACAGGAATATGTTACAGAAGTCTGGTATGTGCAAAAAAAAAGTTTCACTGTGAAAAAAACAATTTTTTTTTCAGGTTAGTAAATATATTATTTTTCACTTCACACTTCTTGCTGTCTTCATCTCACAGAGAGAGAGATAAAAGCAAGAACAAGCACAGATATTTTTAAACAAACATTTTTCAAGGAATTAAGGAGAGAATAACAACTAAGTAAAACAGTACCAGTACAAATTTTATTTTCTCAACTGCTTGGTATAATTAAAAAGCTATTTGTACAGCTTAAATTATTTCAACAAATTGCATTAACTTCAACATTAATCAAACCATTATGTAAACTTTCAGAAGGAAGCCTAGAATTCCCCATGTTTGACATCAACCACTTGACAAAGAGTTTTCAACATAAGGGAAATATTGGGTCATGTCCCTCTTAACATGACCCAAGCATATTTGTACATTCATTAATGATAAAAGATTATTAAAAGTCATGACAAAGTAAGTGCACCAGATGCCCAGCGTGAAACCGTATTTATAATTTTATTTGTGGAAAGCTGGTTATCCTAATTTTGTAAACTCAAGCAAGGCAGAAATGATAGCAAAGCACACATCTGTCAAAATAAACAGAGAAAGTCTGTACCAAAGCAAAGGCTTGTTACCATTTTAGATTTCTGTGTTCTTATTTGAAACCTGCCCTTCTGTGAGGAAAGAAAGTTTGTAAATATGAAAAACCTAGCTAAAATTATGAACAAAGGAGAAAAAAACCCCAAAAAAGCAGAAGAGCAGGTGCATTTTACAATTTCCTTTCTGGACACAACTTTCCTTAGTCTTGATTGCACACATCCACATAGAGCCTATGTCCTCCTCCCTCTATAAATCAGAGGACAAGAAATCTTTATAAACACAACTCTACTGCATTATGGTCAGAAACTTAATTTGTTAAATTGCTAAAAAAAAAAATAAAGTCTTTCATGTTTACAAAAACACAACCAACCAACCAAAACCCCCAGAACAAGAAACTTGACTGTTACTCATTTTAGAAATACCAGAGAGAAAGGAAAGGATAAGGAAATGGCAGAAATCATACGAATTCCTCCCTTTCTGGTGGAGCAGTTTCACAAATTAATGAAAAGACATCAAGTTCTTCACTAACATATTGACAAGATATGATAGACATTCACATTTTCAAGCTTGGGCTGTGTGATTCAACACTGACTGGCTCAGGTTTGGGCAAGCACTTTAAAAATACTGTCTTGTTTCATGTGTTTTTCTAGAAGCTTTAGGCCGTTTGAGAAAAAACAATGAACTGTATCACTATTTACATTTTTTCAAGCTAATAAATTTTCTGGATCTACTGAAGTGTGATTCAAAGTAAAATTCACTAAGAGTTAGCATTCATAGTATTATCCAAACAAGATTATTTTAGTAATGAACTTTAAAGAAGACTTAAAGCTCTTCAGAAAATATTGTATTGCCAGAATTTATTTTTAAGTGTTTGAAGGTAGCATCTTAACAACTGGCTATCATTATCTTCAGAAAGAGACAGAGGAAAGAAATGAGAAGAGATGAGTTCTTACAATTTCTTTTCCAGGTTCCCCAAGCAGGCATAACTTTTTTGAAGACATATTTCATTGATGTACTCTTTCCTCTGCTACAATACAAAGTTTTAGCTTGAAATTTAGACTGGAATAAAAGTACCTAAAAGCTTCATGGTACATGAGAATGTCTCTCCATCTGTTATGTGTGGGCTGGAGAGCTACATTTGCCCATCTCTTTCGGCTGATTTAGATGCCCAAACTCTAAGAGAAGCCATTCTGGCTACAGCTGACACGGCAATCTGTACCATTTTCAGCTCAATATTCTTGGTCTCCATCACATGAACTGTGAAAAGCAGAAAAGCTTTAGGGTGATGGCTGGCCCTTGATTCCTGCTTTTAAAGTAACAGGGAATGTAGGTTGACTGATATTCCCAGTTGTTCCTATTTATTCTGTGTGAGTGCCTGAGGTTGGTAATCTGGGTAATGATGCTGTCTTGGGAACCTGCTGGTTTTCCTCCTCCAGACCCCTTGCTCCAGGCCACCCAAACCCGAGGCTCCAGCTGGCAGGAGTGATTTGAGCATGGGAATATAAGCACTGGCCCAACTGCAGTATGTGGGTCCTGTGCCTCCTGGCTTTGTGTTACAGCAGCTTCTCCTGGTGTGAGCACCTTTGTTGCTCACTTCACAGCTGCTCTGAGAAAGTAAAGGCTCAGCATGGCAGCCGTGGTGCAACACAGTGAGACGGGCACTGTTCAGCAGCAGCCACAGGTCAACGGATGGGAGTCCAGCACCATTCTGACACGCAGGATGCCCTCAGATTTTCACATCTCTGATGACATCTGACTGCCAATCCAAAGGGTGTGGAGACTCACCAACTTAGTGCAGTTTAATTAGATCTCAGTTCCCAGAAACAGGAAGTAGAGCGTTTTTTGTCAATGGACAATTAGCCAACCTGATGCCTGACTGTATTTCACTGACTCCCACTTTCAGCCTTGCTTTTATGTTACGCATTCACATTTGTACTTTACAACTATTACAAGGTAGGCTGTATATGTTGCCAAGTGTGCCAAAAGCAATTCTGAATCCGGGCTGAAGGAATTTCCTAAGTTTCAAGAACTGCTGGCTTCAACAGTCTTTGTGTTGGGGCAGTGTATGGCCAACAGTGGTTTCTGGACCAACCTTACCACAGTTGAATCCCATGGAGTGATCACAGCTTTGAGAAGGGTATTTCTGACACTTTACACCTCAGCAGATATGATTTGAAATAAGAAAAATCAAAGCTATGCACAGAGAAATTGGTATCTTTCTGGTCAGAAGAGATAGTACAAAAGACTGACAGTCTCTCACAGGAATTCTCCCTTATCTAATGGAAAGTCTGCAGCACATAATCAAGGATGCAAGAAAATTTCTCTAAAGGAAAATGTAACATGGATTTTACACAGCATCATGTTTTAGGTGAAAAACCCCCTGAAAAATATATCTGTGGGTTGCTCAGTATTTATAGCTCTTTCATCTCATTTGAGGTGCCTTTGTGCAGGCTTGCACACCCCATCACCCAACATGTTACTTCATGCACCTTGACATTAGTACTTCTGAAAACCAGGGCCTGAGTCTTTGAGTCTTTCACACTGAATATGCTAGATCTTGACCTCCTTCCTCTTCTGGGCAAAGCATTTAAATTGGCTTGAACTAAGAGAAAAGCTTTGGAAAAATCTGATGGTTCAGTCTCTCTTCCTGTGCCTCAATCCTTTTGTGACAAATTCTGTTGCTTTACCCACAGCACCTAAAGTTCTGCTAGCCAAAGCACGCATTCTGACATGCATTCTATCCAGATTTCCTTTGCCTGCTCCTTCCTCTAAGATCAGTATGATACTAAAAAACCCCCTCCTTTTAGGAGTGTCAGTCTGAGTGGGAGGCACCTTTAACACGGGCAATTTTTAAGGGCTATTTCCCTTACTAAGTCAACAAAACACTAATTGAGGACTTCACATTCTTAACAAAATAATGTGAACTTAGGATACTGAAGCCTTGGGACAAGTTCTACAATCATACAAACACTTATAAATCACAACCAACTATAATGGAACCTAACAAAATTTAAAAGTGCAATTTCTGAATGCTAACGGAATTTTGACTCAATGTATTTTTGTCCCAAAACATGTTAAGGCATTGCCATTAAGAAATAGGAGTATTAGATCAACTAGTTCTATGTCATTTCCACTGTGACTATAAATTATTTCCTTTTAACAGTTGTTTAATGATGATCCACGTGACCTCAATACAGTTCTTGATGAAAAACAATATAAAATCTCTTTCCAGAGGTTGGCATACAAGTTGACAATACAAGAGTGCAGACACACACTTATGTTAAAAGCAGTTCTTGCATAAATAAAACAAAGTGGCCACTGAATGGCTGAAGTTTGAAATACCTGAAACATCAGTTGTCAAAGACTGTCAGTTTTAAAAGCAAAAATTCACACTTTTCAATTGTACTTAATTTATTCTATATAGGCTATTTCAGAAGACAAATCCAAAACAAATGAGCAACATACTAAGCTTTGTAGCAGTTTAATTTAATTGCCCGAATTGGCAAAGACCTCCTAACAAAAAGCCTTCTAACAAAACTAATAATGCCATATATTGGAAAGCTCAGTATGTATTTTCTGAAACTGCTGTTCAAACTCAGGCAGTAGCTGATGCCAAGTAAGAACACAGGAAATGTCCTGATGGTCTGGGCCAGCAGTCCATCTAGCTAAGCACTTTGATTCCAATGTATCAATTGAGATGCTGTTTAAGGAGAGTATGTGAACCAGGCTACTTTCTGCAGTCCATATCTCTCTTATTGTAAATAAGTTAGCCTAAACTCTTTGAGTATAATTACAATTTGAACTGCCTCCACAACCTTCTATGGCAGTAGGTTCCTGAAATTTTCTTTTTAGACATTTTAAAACCATCTCTGATTTATGACATGTTGCCTAGCTTCTGTGATATGGGATTTGCTGAAAAACAGTTCTGACTAAATTTCATCCACGTCTTTTAATATTTTTTAAGTCTTGCCAATTCCCATCTCCTTACACCCAGTCTGAAAACGGAGGGGTCTTAATATTTCTGATCACTCCCACAAGAACTGCTACATTGCCTTGACCACATCAGTGATACCTAAGGCCACATCTATATTAGCAAAGTGAGCAGTACTCAGGAACATTTCCAGGTGCTGCAACAGTCACCTGCAATAATGAATATGCTGTAGTAGTCCTGAGCATAACATAGGTCCTACAGAACTGAAAACTGTTCCTGAGATCACTCTTACCAGGCAGTTCACAAAAAAAGATTTACTAAAACTGACTTGTTTCATGACACTTAGCCTCAGTTTCCACTAACACTTGGAGCACATTTAAATTACTAATGTATAAACAATTACTGACAGTATCCTGAGGAAGCACTACAATATTTTGCCTTCTTGAAGGATTAAATAAGGGACACACTCTTGAGTGGTTTTGAAAATCTATTGTTCACCTTAAATCACAATTTGAGCTGGTCAGATGTGCAAATACATTTTTTAGAACACAATTCTTATATAAAACTGTTCTACATTTCTCTCCCTAAAGAATTTCAAATTAAATATAATTTTATTGCAACTCAAGTAGCATAATCACATCCTACAGAGATATGCAACACTGACTTAGACATACTACCATTAACAGACACAATTATTTTTAATTATGGTATCTTAAGATCTCATATAGGATTCACTACTCCATCAGTGTGAGTAGAATGGAAAGTATTTTGACCTTGTATCTAGAGAATCAATGGAAGTACAAATGTTGAAAGAGGAGAATGCTCAATGTTACTTATTTTTATTCAGTAAAACTCTTCACTATCTGCAAGAGAAAATACAGGATGTTTCTGCAGATTGAACCATGAAAGGAGTTTCATGTTTTTTCCAAGTCTTCAGCTTATTTCTAACACGAAAAAAGTGAATTTGATAAAAATGGCTGGAGTCATAAAAAAAAACCCTGTAAGACTAAGAATGAAAGCAACAAAAGGTGGAAGGGAGAGCTGTCCAAGGCAAAGCTGCAGCCACATTGACACAGCAGCCTGCTCCAAAGAAAAGAAAAACTTAAGGCCAAATGTTAACACTTATCTCCATAAAGGTCTAGAAGTAATTTTTATCAGCAAGAAGCACAGGCTGCAGAAGCCAAAATAAGATCCTTAGAGGTATTTCACTCTGCCAATATGGTCACGGCAGTGTCTTTCAAAAGCAAAACAGCAACAATACAAAATATAGCTGATTTGTATCTTACTAATCTTTGTGTTTAGGTATACAGAATACTTTTATAAGCAACCTAAGATTTTGCTTGTGCCAGATGAATACACAGTTAACCTATTTCTTCATTGGAGCACAGTGCAGGCAGAATGGAATTTAAAACACAGAGTTAGCTAATCTTGTTTTGGATATATTTATTTGCACACTAATTAAGGCAAAAAATCCCATTAACTCCACTGAAATAACAATTAAAACTAACCCTTCATTCTGTAAGATACGCACTTCTACAAGCTTCTCTACTTGAACGTCCATCCTCCTAACAGAAGTAGTGATGTACCAGGAGACTGACAGGTTTCAAAATAATTTCAGCTACCTGACAGAAAAGAAAGGCAGCATTAGACTTGTGGCACCATCACAAATGTGTATTTATATTGCAACATGAAGGAAAAAGCTTCCCTGGTACTTTCAGTGGAAAAAAAAAGTGACAAACTATAAATAGCCTTGCACAATTGATAACTGGTCTCTATCAGGTAGTTAGTAAGCAAGATGGAAACATATACCTATGGACATATTTGTGAAATACTAAGATCAAAACTGGATTCATCCTGAAAAGGACCCTAGATGAGGTGAAAGACTTGCAGAGAAGGAAAACAAAAACAGATAAGGACTAATCCCTAAGCATTAACATCTTCACTGTTTTAAGGCAACATCTTTCCACAGCAGAAACTGTAAATACAATTAGAAGTCCAAACTATTTCTGTCCCCATGGAGGAAAAAAAACCCAGCTGCCAAGGAAATAATAAAATAAAACAAAGAGCCCTAAAAGCTAACTCCAAAAGATCTCACAGCAAGTTTGACACATTTCTCTTTTGCTCACCATTATACATGTGCAAAAGCAGGTCTCAAAATAAAATTTAGAAGGCTAAAGAGCAAAGCTTCCTCCCCAGATAAACACACACAATACAGCCAGTCAAAAACCTCAAAATTATTTTGCCAATTCTATCAATTACAAACATGCAGTGGACCTATAAGGCAAAAGAGATTTTATTTGATAAAAAACTTACATATTCAAAATATTACTAATACTTTTAATTTATTGTTTAGGTTCTAAAAATATAAATTAAGTCCGAAGTAAAAAAAACCAAACCACCAAAACCCAAAAAAAACCCCCACAACAAGACAACCCAACACCCAAAGAACAAATGACTGTGTTTAGAAGTATACTAGATATTCTTTCACACAAAACAAAACAAAGCCAGAATTAAGACATTTGTTTACCTTCTCCTTCACATTGTTCTATAAATTTATGAGGAACTTCCTAATTTGGGGAATTTTTTGAATATCAGATTTAAATAAGGTTTATGGAACAGAGTTTAACTTACCCTTACCACATCACGATGATCTTAGGTATTACACATTTTAAAGCCAAATAATACTTGTATTTGTAACAGGACAGGACTGACTGAAACACTTTCTGATTCTTCTAAGCCAGCATAAAGAGAATCAAGTCAGATACAACAAAACTTTGTTTACAAGTCTGGTATTTACAGCCACATTTTAAAATCTTTTCTAGCATGTAACAAACTGTATTGCCCAAACAAATGTTTTCATACCTAAAAGCTTCTCTGTCTGTGGAAGTTATTAGCTACTAAATATAAAACATCATTTAAAAATTTTAACTTTCCTAATACTTATAGGTTTATTCCAAAACAGCTAAGTGTTAGCTGAAAGACTGAAACTATAACTTTAGAGTTACTTGGATATGGAAGAAAGATTTTTGTATTGGCAATAAAGAAAAATAAATCATCAAGCTTGTTCTATCTCCAGAATATCTTGGCTCTCAAAGCCAACCTTCAGTACCAAGGACTATCAGCCTCCTGTAGGGGAAAAGCAAAAGGTTAAGTTTTTTAATCCTGATTGAGGCTAAAGAAACTAAACTACATTAAACATTTGTGTCATGTGTGAAGTTGTGGCATAAGCCCACATGAGAACTGGCACTCTGTTCTCTCCATAGGTCAGCACCGTCTACAGCCATAAAGGCAAGAAAACCAAAGGAATCAGACTGAATTTCAATGTAAAGGGGCATTTTGAATCCTCTTCTCTCCCCAGCCACCCACCAGCTCACTCTGAAGGGGAAAGGAACTGAATGGGTTACTTGGTATCTTCCTCTAAAAGAAGTTAGTTTTGCTTTGTGAATTTACCAATTTTTCCAGAATGAGTGAAATCTGGCACAAATTTTCCAACCAAGTTAAAAGCCTCTGAATATACATATAACCAGAATGCTAATAGATCTACCACTAAACATATCATAACAAACAAACAAAAAAGCAATCCTTTAGCAACAAAGCTTATTCCTAGCCTGGCATACATATTAAAATACCAAAAAATGTGGGGAAACAAGTTGTGAAGGAGAAAGTGGAGGGGGGAAGGAAGCTAGAACATGGTACATTAACTTTAGTCATTGCTAATATTAAATATTTAACACGAAGAAATAAGAGTATGTTACACTGTAACTGTGGTTTAAGCACACTTAAATGTAACTATATAGAGACTGTTCCTGTACAAGGAAGATTACAAGTTGGAACAAAACAATATTACTAGAAGCAGAGTTCTGCTTTCCCTTCATTGTGGAATGGTTTTGGGGGATGTGTGTGTTTTTTGAGGTTACAGGGAATTTTGATTTTTTTTCCTACAAATAAACTTCCTAAAATGCAAGAGGGTAAAGTGTTCCAAAATATTTGCTTGGATCTTTAAAACTGTAATTTAAAGATAATCAAATCACAAACCATTTCTACACTAGCAGAAACAACACTATTTTCTGAGATGTTTTACTAGGAAAGAGAAGAGAGTTTCAGGCTTGGGGTTTTTTTTTGGTTTTGTTTATTATTAGTCTTAAAACATCTATATTTAGCATTATATGGTTATAGGTTCTGAGTCAGTAGCAAAAGATTGTCAACAATCACAAATAATGGAAAGACTTCACCAAAATCACATTTCTAAATGCACTACTAATACACATCAACATAAAAAAAAAAAAAAGACAGCAGTGGTTTGTCAAAAAATACTGCAACTGAAATTAGCTCAGCAATACTCATGAGAAGATTTTTACCCAAAAGGACAAAGGTAGATTAATTTTTGAATATTTTTCAAATTTAGGAAAACATCGTAGCTAATAATCTTGGTCATTCTGACTTCAGAAAATATTAAAACACTGAACCTGTTAAGAGGGTGGTACAGCCAAGCTCTCTGTAAGATGTACACTGTATCTTTAACAGTCTGTCTGCAACAAGATTATGAAAGGGTGTATTTCTAGAAAAGGGCGAATATAGTACCACACAACTTCCAGGCAGAGCCACATTTATGCTCTGTCATTAGGGCATGTACTCAGAACAATTACATTTTTCTCCACTAATAGCTCCAATCAAGATGTTAATTAGTGACATGCTTTATCTCATAACCCATTTCAAAAGCCTTAGCACTTTGACTTACTGTTGCTCGCATCCTTTTATTTCTTTCATTCAACTGGTGCTACCACAGTGACAAAGGATGAAGGAAGATTCAACAGTCACCACTCCGGCAGCTCCAATCTGTTCCATTCACTAAATACTGAGGTAATCTTCGGTGATGTGTTGAACACTGCCCCCCCTCCTGTTAACAGGGCACCTTAACCTGAACGCCACGCAGGAGGATCTCCCTTCACCTTCCTCTATAGCTGTGCATCCACGGAGCATGTGGAGGCAGGATGTGAAAGGTAGGATCAATTAACAATATAGTCAGCAATACCTACCTCAAGCCTTCCTTCCTATCAAATTAGCCAACGTACAGTGAGCTTCCTGCTGTACATGAATGTATCATGTCACCATAGCAACTAAATCAACAAATAGCTGCTGCAGCATCTGCTTCTGGATCATCTAACGTCAGTCAACAGAAGGTTCGGGTTTAAGAGAACAAAGCTTCCAAATATATGCCGTTTTATAACTGCATTTTTAATTTAGCCTCCTGATTCCCAGATAGCATATACTAACTCAGAGTGAACCAACTTCTGACTTTATAATCCGTGATCCAATTTATGCCTTCATTTTGCAAGTAAGCCAGAAAGAAGGGAGGGAAAAATACTTTGTAAAAGAATAAAAAGAAACAGCAAAGAAACAATCAACTGGATTCTAATGCACTCTCTCAAATACTGTGCTACTTTATACCATGCATTTACTAAGAGATGTGAAAAGAAAGAAGTACATTTCTGAACTTCGCTTTATAATTTACATATGTCTGCCCTAAGTAATACCGTAGAAAGAAATATCTTCTATTAAATACTCATACTAGAGACATTTCAGACAGATGACAAAGATGGTTTCCCTCTGTTAGTGTCTACTTCAGAGCTAAACTGAAAACAACCAGTATTGTTTTCTGGCAATCTCTGTGGTTTTTAGTCCCAGCCGGAGACCACTGGCACACCGTCACCTGAAGAAAGACGGTTACACAGGCCAAAACACATATCCCTCTCTTCTTGTGAGAAATTAGTTCAAATACCACTTATGCATCACTGGTTTAACTTCTAACCCATAGGCAGACAAGAGACAGGAAATTGCTTTAAAATTGTTTAGGTATTCAGAATGCAACAACATGAGATTACAGATTAAATGTTGTCTAAGATATAAAAAAATTCTAACATTACTAACATTTAATGTCTTCAAAGGTAGTAAGTAAGTGTACAAACACACACACATTTTTGCATAAAAGGACTCAGAGCTACAGCTTACTTATAACAAAAAAAAGTAACTTTCCACTCTTTTAACTTCAAGTCATATTCATAACACTTGATCAGCATGAAATTATTTACCAACTAAAAAATTTCTAGGCAAAAAGTATCAGTTATTCATATCCAGTATAATTTTATTATTTAAAACACCTACTTTTAGTTTTCAAAGCAGATGGTTCCCCACCCATCTTTTGTTACAAGGAAAATCATTACATCTATGTTGGCTCCACAGAGTGTGGTCCAGTGAACAAGGAAAACTAGATGCAGACTCAAGATACTAATACTGCTGTGGCTCCCACATGGACTTACTGTGATTGGTGGATTTGTCACCTCACCTATTCCAGAGTTCCCATTCGTAGGACTAATCCAACAGTACTTGTAAGTTCCTACAATGCTTCTTATCAAAAAATACTGAAGACTTGAGTGTTGTTATTCACTAGCAGCACAGAAATTGCCAGATGGAATCACATCTGTGGTTGAGCTAAGGTGATGTCAGTTACAAACACAGCACAAATTGTTTTTCCATTGATGGTGTGTTCAAAATCTGCTGCTTATATCATAACAAGGCTAATGAGGCTATGAACTACTCTTTTCCATAATCAAGCCCACTATAACTTAAAAAACATATTAATGGAAAAATACAAAAGGTCTATGTAACAGGTATTACAGAGAGTGTATGAGTATTAAACAAGAACACCTGTCATCAGTAATAAAAGCTAAATTAAAACAGTACCTTAAATTGTTTTAAATTGCCAAAGGCTTATGATTTCATGGTCGTGAAGTGTTACTTCCAAGTACTTCTTTCTTAAAGTCATCTTTCAAAAGTTCTTTCTGTCTCCCATTGCCTTTTAAACTTTATAAAAGCTTCCTCTTTCCACATCCACATTGGCTACTAACGAATAAAGAGTTTTGAAAACTTTATGTTAAGCTTTGTACTGCACCAATTCATAGCAGAGTCAGCACACAACATTTTTGTTATCTATATAGGAAAAGAAATGTTAGAATTTTCTTTTTTTCCTTAAACTATCTTCTGGTTTTAGTATCAATGACAGACAAAAACAGGCTTCTCACCATTATTTACAGAAGCATCCTACAGACTTCAATCTTTGTCCAAATAATGTGATGCAACACTCTTAAACACCAAAGTTCTAAATCTTCTATTTTCCACCATATTTATCTGAGCAAATTCCAGTTTACAGGTTTCCCATGACTACGTAATTCTCTACTCTAGCATCTGCTAGTACTGACTATAAGGATCTAACTGCTCTAGATATGGAGTTTAAAACTTTCTCCATGAAGAATAATTAAGATATAGGTGGTAAAGACCATCAACAAATCTTGTGTTTCAGGACCAGGGAGGAAATCCATACAGAATAAATTGTTACACAATATGTTGCAATAGCAATTTACATGCTTGGGATTTTGTAAAAAACAAATACAAACCAAACTATTTCAGCTTACATGGTCAGTAGCTGAATGTTTGGAAAAAGTGAGCAAAAGAAGCCATCTTTTCAGTGACATGCTCCTAAGGCCTGTATTTTCAGATGACAGACCAAGCAACTCTGCATCATTTTTCTACAAGGCTGCTGACAGATAATAAAATCAGCAAACATTTAATCTTTAACCATTGCTGCAAGTCAGCATCACTGATTGTGCTAAGACAACAGAATATCCCTAGAAGCAACTGGAAACAGGGAAACATTGGAAAGATGATGAGATTGTTCATTGGCGCTGGCCTTCAAAAACTGTAGATCTCAATAAACTTTCGTTGTTTTTTGTAGAAAGGCAGCATGGGAAGATCCAAGAGCTGGTGATTTTTTTCCTAGAAAACAAATTTATTTATGAAAAGTTTTTAAAATTTTTACTGTACTTGTGTTTCTCCCCCTTCACTTCATGAGGAAGATGATCAGGTGAAAAAGCTGACCACTGAGGAAAAGCGCAGGCAAAGATGATTTCTAGCCTTGTTTTATAAAAATACAAAGTTTTCTAAGAAGAACCAGTAAAAGTTAAATGTTGAAATCTGCATCAAATGTCACTGGTAAATGTTCAAGAGCTGTTAGTGTCCATGGATAACAGTGCCAATTAGTGTACATTCTACAAGTCTGTCTCGTTCATTAGTATTAAGAAATATTTACAATTTTGATTTACTTGCTTCTTTATTTGTCTCCTTTCTTTTGCATTCTTAGCTCTCACAGCTAAGTAAACTGTAAAATTTTATTTGTCTAATTTACAGCATACCAAATCTGTTTCATTAACATTGACAGAGTTTGCGGTGAGCAGATAGTGCACAGAAAAATTGCAACTTAAAATAATATGACTGTTGTATCTTTTAATCAGCAAAAATATAAACGTAAGGATAACAGCAGTGTTTCAAGGAATCTGGATAATGCAACAGACAAACATTTGGGCTTCAAAGTGTAAAGCTAATCCATGTTTACATGGAATGAGAAGGAAGCAGTGTTAGGGGCAGTCACTGAACTCTGGAACTTTCTGAGGCATCTGGTCATGGCCAGTGGTTAGACACATCAACCTCTAAAAATAAAAACTGGAAGACTTCAATCAGGTCACTCTCATTTCATGATTTCTTGTTTGAAGTCTGCAAGAATTCAGTTTCACAATGCTAAGCGAAAGTGGATGAGAAAGAGAGTTCACACTGCACAGCAAACGGGTAGCAAGGGCTAAGGTTTCAGCTAGTACTTCACAGAGGTTAGTCCCCTCAGCAGGCATCCTCCCTGATCAATCTGCCAGTTTGCAACAGTCCCAATGTATTATGGACTAGAAGAGAGTTTTGTATTTCCCAACATTGCTTCTGACAGCTCAGATTCCTGTTTGCTGATATAGCAAGTTAAAAGCCCGTAATATTTAAGACTGGTATGTGTTTAACTTTTTTACCCTAAATAGTGCATAAAAGGAAATGCCAAAGGAAGAACAGTGTTTTCTAGTTATTCAAAAGAGCACTTAATTAAAAAAAAAAAAAATCAAATGTTAAAAATTTCAGCATCACTTCTAAAGTAGCCTTTTTTACCCAGCAAAAGTACCTAGTTTTGTGTAAATCTGGGCATCATTGTATATGAAAACACTGTGAGAATACAAACTTGAGCCAGAAGAGAAATTAAAAGATACATCTCAACTAGATCAGATTGGAAAGATTTAATCAGTAATGGACCAGGGGCTTGGTGGAAGAAATCTCTAAAATGCCAATGCTTTCCTATGTATTTTCTACTTCAAAGAGAATGGGAGAAAAAAATAAAGCCAAGGGCCATTTTTTGCTATAGTGTGTGAACTATAGTCTGAGTCTGTTTGTGGAGAATGTCATTCTGCCTGCCCCATAAAGTGTATAATTCTGTAACATGCAAAGGTTTAATGGACTTTACCCAGGTATAGCAAAGTCTCAGTCACCAGGGAATAGAATATGACAGACTATTTTAGTTGGAAGGGACTTATGATGACCATCTAGTCCAACTGCCAGACTAACTGAGGGCCAACCAAGTTGTTGTTAAGGGCATTGTCCAAATACCTCTTAAAATGCCAACAGGTTTGGGACTTCGGCCACAACTCTGGAAAACCTGTTCTAGCATTTGACCACCTCTCAGTAAAGAAATGCTTCCTAGGAAAAAAACAGTTTTCAGCTAGCAGAGGATGTACCTCAGATAACTTATTTGCCAAGTGTGTAATTCTCACGTATTTTAGGAGAGGAGTTTCTGTAACTAAAAATATGACTTTGCAAAGTAGTTACATTTTTGTCTCAACTTACAGAGAGATTGCAATAACTGTCCTTTGAGGAAACACAGGTAAGCACTTGGGATGACTTTGTAGGTCTTGGAGTCTGGCATTCAGGTCATGGCTTACTCAGCGTTAAGCAGCCCACAGCACAGAGAAGGGGGGAGAGATGGGGACATGCTTAGGCACTGCTTAGGCATAACTATACCCATCCAAACCCTATTAATAGACGAGCACATAGACTCAGGAACCAGATCTATTTGCAACAGACTGCACAGGAGAACCGAGCTACCTCAATACTTACAGCTCCAGGCAATTTGCACCTTCTCACCTCATAAAAAAAGAGAGAGAGAAAAAAAGTACAGATCTTTAGTCACCTTTGCACACCATGAAAGGGATCATCTTCTGGACATGCTTACTTCTCCTCATTGACTGTTTTAGCAACCTACAGTGACTAACTGACTTGAAATTCAATTTTCACGTGTCATCCAGTTCTCCCAAATGTCAGTTTCTGAACAGATTAATTCAACAGGGGTTGAATGCCTCAAGTATCTTGGGAGGAATCTACTGTACCAGAGACCAAATTAATCTAGGATTCATATCATGCACATGAAAATAGACATTTTAGAGAGAAAGGAGGATTACTGAAAAGTTCTATGAGGATGCTTCATTCCATGAATTTTCATAGCAAATAGAAGTAGAAAAGGCTATGAACTACACAGCCTTCACTCTTGTTTCTACATTTATTTTCAAGCAGAAAATATTAAAATAAACATATTTGAATTGTAGTATAAATTGTGCACTAAATCTGGAGCTGCTTTCTGCTCACCAAAAGCAGTAGAGTATCCATACATTACTATACATCAAAGAATTTTGAATCCTCACTTTCTCCTGAGGATAATGGCTTCTTCTAGGAAATTTAAAGCAAGTTTTCAATGCATCTACTATCAAGGATACAGTTTAAATTCTGACCTCTAAGGCAAAAAAAAAAAAAAAAAGAATTACATTTAACTAAGAAAAAACTTCACCTTTCCTAAGAAAAAAATATTATTAAATCAGACAGAGGAAGGATCTACTAACCCTGAGTCAGCAAAACTCACATATTTTTAGCTTTTCTTTCTGATGCTATTAAAAAAAAAAATCATAGCCAACAACCAGTTTAAAACTTCCATGGAAAAGATTTTTTTGTATATGGACTGTCTCATATAAGTTTGATTATGTATTTTCCAGTGATGGTTGCGACACAAAAGTGCTAATCAATCCTGGGGAGAAATACAGCTTGATAATGAGCTTCTATAAGCTGGCACTGAAGCACTGCATGGCCGAGCGTTCCAATGGTTCTACTGAACACACTTGTGCTGTGCTTCAATGCTATGAAGTGACTGAAGAATGGAAGAATAATTGACAACTAAAGCAAACTTCAATGAACCTCCAAAATGAGAAGTTAAGATGTATCTGCTAAATCAACAGAGCCAAAGGGGAAGTACACAAAAAAAGGGCAAAAAACCCCTCAGCCTAAAAGGACAGAAGCAGCCATCCACACACTCTGTGTTCTGTGAAATCAAAGCACAAATGAAAGAAAGGAAAACAGCACAATATGGAAAGTGAGAACAGTTATAACACTGTATGTTGTTAAACAACTTCTAACACTGATATTTTTTTCTTGTAGAGGAAAAGATCATGAAACATATTGCAGTTCTAGGCTTGATTTTCAGCAGCAAGGCAAAACCAAAGCAAGCTGGAATTTGACAATGTACCATATGGTTTTCAGAAGCACAAGTGCCAGAACAAAAACTGAGGAAACACATTTAGCAATCTAGTCTAGATTTATATTTCCCAACACCATCTTCACCATTATGTTTCTGCTGTAATGCCACATGTGTAAACAATTTGAAAGCCAAAAAAGGGCATTACTTTTTTTTTTTTTTTTTATGGCCATCTATTACTCTGCTGACTGAAGATACCCTCCTATGATAACAGGTTAATAATAACAACTTCTATATCACAGGTTTAAATATTTAAAGAAGAAATTTGTTTTAGGAACACTAACTTGTAGATTTGATGTTAAATATCTATTTAAACCCACATACAATACACACACACACACACTACACACATATACATACTGAGTGGGATTTCTGGAAAACCCACCAAGCGTCTAAACTTCTCAATGAAATTTGGAGGATAAGCAACCATCCTCCCAAGCTAGAAGTGTTACTTTATCCCTATAACTTGACAAGAAATAAAGTCAACTAAAGGTCAAACACTATGTCCCATTCCCCAGAGAAAAGGAAATGGTTAACAGGTACTGGGCTACTTTGAGAGTGTTAGCTATATTTTCTGGTAATAAAGGACATATAGGTGATATAGGAATGTCTCACTTTGCAACTGCTAGCTTTAGTGGGAAGGTGCTGTGAGGGTCCAGAACTCCAGGGCTGCTGCATACTTGTGTCAGCAATTTACTAATTTGTTTTGGAAAAGCACTGGGTGCTGTAGCAACTTTCCAAAACAATTTAACATCAGTGCATTAAAGTACTTTGAACTCTTGCCTCCTCTTTTCCTCTCCTTCCACCAAATCAGCGCTCACATAATCAAGCACATCCTTCCTGTCCAGCCTTAGCAATAATCACTAAAGCATCACTGCACTAGTTACCCTTATGTGAAAAACCCTCAAGCACTTTTGTCCCTATACCATGCTTTCGGAGTTTCACTTGGTTTCTATCAACTACTATAGATCTACTTCATTCTCAATCCACAACCTTACCGTGAAGACATAAGATGAACACAGTGATAGGAAGGTGTAAAAGCAATACTTCTGTGCTTAACAGAGGAGGACCAGCCAGCAAGATTGGTCTTTGCTTTTTCTTTTCACTGGTTTCAGCTATGAAACTAACAGTAGTCCTTTTTTTTGGTAGGACACAGAACCAGGCAATCTCCCACAATAGCCCTGAGTGATGTACAAACATCCACACAGTTTAAGTTCCCCATGTTTTCTGACTGAACACTCACACACTCCTCTAACTTTGTGGATTGTTTTGTTTTAAAACATGGTGGAAAGTTACAGCTTTAACCTGATCAGATACTTCCGCTATTTGAAGCATATGACCTTTCATCTTAACATGTTTAAATATTTGTACTGCTATTTCACATTTACACTGCTAGCAGAACTTCAAGTATTTGAAATAGATTATCTTGAAGATATGAACTGTTCCAGAAAAGTACTGAATAGTCTGTTTCCATGTGGTAACTCAGTTATGCAGTATAAACAATCTAAGTCACCATAATTACAAGAGTTAATTTGGGTAAAATGCAAGAAGGAATAAATTGATTTTAAAAATCCTCAGATGTTTTACATCCAAACAAAAACTTGCAAGTTTAGTATACAGTTAGCTAGTCTAACATAGAAAATACCAACATAGAAGCAAAACAGTTAAATAACGAATTTTCTACTGGTTTTTAATACCTTTTCAGTCAGGACTGACTAAAACTAATTAGTTCAGCTACAGACCAACTCATACACTCCGAATATAGAAGAAAATATCCATTTCTTTACATGGACAAAACAGCTCTGAATTCTGATTGCAGAAACAAATTTTGTCAGCTCTACAGGTTAAGTTAAAGTTTATGCAATCCAACAGCAATGCCGTTACAAAGGGAACTGGAGAAGTACTTTTCATACATCAAGGAAGTAATCCCTACAAAATGTTTGTACTGCAGCTAAGTAAAAAGACTTACAGAAAAATCAGTAACTCCATCATAAAGGTAGAAGTCTTCTCCCTTTTTATAGTTTCAAAGTTACAAGGGAAAATAAAGAAATATAATGAACTAATATTCAAGTTTAAAGTATTTGTCACAAAAATATGAAAAAGGCTCAATGCTACAATGTTTTGTACTTGAATACATCATATTTTCAAGTGCAGTATCTACCCCTTTCATGAGTACCACATAAAACAAACATAAATGATTTTAAGACTGTCATAAATAAATAAGCAACTGCCTGACCTTTTTGAGGCCTAAGTCTTAACTGGGCAACTTTGACAGAGAACACAGTCCCTGCAATTCTGCACTTCCCATATTTCAGATACACAAAGTATTTCCTACCTACTGATGGCTTTTAAATCACCAGATGCAAAAAGCGTTTCCATTAAAGTTTCCTGCCACTGAACAAATGCACTCGCTGACTCTTCATGAATCTTGTACCAGATGTGAAGGAAGGACAGAGAATTAAAGTTGCAACTTTCACTCGACATTGTGAAACACAGAACAGGAGACAACACTGTGGTATATAACCACCAGTTATCACAAAATGGGGAAAGAAAATGACTTTCCTTATTGATAACCAATGCCCAATGAGAATTCTTGTTTTAAAAATACACATGATTACTACCAGTTCCACTTTAGACAGTAGTTGTAATGAGCTGCCTTTTGTTTTTAATAAAAAGTGAAAATAACATCATATATGTTGTTTTTTTCCATAAGAAGATTAACACAACCCCCCACAGATTCATTTCTTTGAAGAAATACTTTGCTTGTTTTCCAGTTTTAATCTTACTTGGCAGGAGAAAGAGAAAACATTTTAAAGAAAACATATATCCAAAAGAACATTTAAACTCATATCTGACTCAAAATCTTGCATGATTACAGTGTAAGCTTGACAGTATAGCCTGACAGTCTTATTTTTATGGAGGACAGAACAAATAACTCGGTCTCAACCATGTTTGAAAGGTCCTGGTGAACAGGGGAAGTTCCCAACGACTAGAATAAAGCAAATGTCAGTGCAATCTTCAAAAAAGGGCAAGGAGGAGGATGTAGGGAGCTAAAAGCTGGTCAAGATCACCTTCAGCTCTGGGAATATGAGTGAACAAAGCTTCCTATAAGCCATTTTCAAATGCATTAAAGACAAAAAGGTGATTTGGGGTAGTCACTACGGATTCACAAAGGGTAAATCATGCCAGACAAACCTGGATGGTCTTCTACAGTGAAATTACTAGCTTGGTGAATGAGGGGAGAGCATAGCTAATGTTTATTATGACCTTAGCAAGGCTTTTGACACTCCTTTGAATAACACAGAAACTGATGAAGCACAGAGCATAGGCACCAAGGTAGACTGAAAACTGGACCAAGTGCCAGTCTTGAAATGTTGTGCAAAGGAGCACTCCTAGCAGGGGGCCATCCTCTGGTCACCTACTGCAGTGACTGACACTGGGGCAGACAAGGACTACAATCTTCTTTAAAGACCTGGATGATGGGACAAAGCACATTATGAACAAGTGATACAAATCTGAGTGGAGCAGCTGATGCACTAGGTGGTTGCACTGCCTTTGAGAAATACAAATTCAAGAAGTGTCCAGACAGACACTAACACACACAAGCAAGTCCCACCACTCAAGCTACCCAGTTGTAAGCAAGTATCAATCTGGAGATCACAGTTACTAGCACATGCTGTGCCTGAGCTACTACATTCTACCACAGGGAAAGGTTTATGCACCTTAGTAAGATCATCCAGTAATATAAATATATAACTTCCAAACTAAGACACAATCATGGCTTGACAACAAAACAAGCTGTTTGGTCCCATTCTCCCATGAAGAAGTTCTTTTGCAACACAGGTCTTCTGCTTCCTACTTCTTACAAATCTCAGCTCTGCACCAGTTCTGCCTTCACCTCAATTTCTAATATACGTGTATGCCCAAAGCTGCACAAATATATTCCAGATGAAAGATTACTATCTTTTACTATGTCAACATGTCAGTAATGCTGTTGGAAGGGAAAAAAAAATATATTGAAGTTTCCTTACCTGTTGTGCTCCATCCCCACTAACAATAGGGGAAGTCAGAAGAGGGATTTCACTACTTATAATTGAAGTGGTATCCAATAACGGTGGATGTTCTGCCATCATTGATGGTACACTAATTCACAAGATCACCTGCAAAGAAAAGTTACTCAGATGGTTAAACTATAAAAATATTTCTGAATCATTATCCTTAAAACCTTCCTCACTTTAGAAATAGCAACAACAAAAGAAGATTAGAAATTAGACACCTTAAGAAAGTACGTTTCCACAACAACCCAGCAATCACACAAGCCTGAAGACATATTTTGCCAAAAAGTACAAGCCTTGGTTATATAGAGAGGGTGGTTTACACCCCCTCTAGCGGCTGAACCTCAGAAGAACAGAAAGACAGAGGAAAAGAATTCACTAAGGGTGAATGGCACATTCAGAATTCCCACAAGTTAATCACATTTTGCATCTGAAAACAGTGTTTTACATCAAACATAGACATAAAGATTAGGCTGAGAGGAAGCTTGTACAGTACTTCTAAAGCAGAACTGCCTCTCTTAACCAGTACTTAGAGCAGCCTGGTGAAAAAAAGTAAATACAATTTTGGAGCTATACAGCCTGACAGACAGTAGTGTTACAGGCTTTTACAAGTTTTGCCTTGATATCATCTGGCTAATGAAACTTCCTGCAAAGATTTCCAAACTTCTAGTTCAGATATACTGTCTGTTCATAAACAGATACATTTACTAGTTATAGCATTAACTTTAAATGAAAAAATACCTGATAAAACAGAAGGATGACAGTGTCAGTTTCATGACAATGACTTCAGTACCAAGCTCGAAAGATATTTGGTTAACTGGTACAGTTTACTACTCAGAGGCATCCTCTAAAACTTTACCCCACCCAATGGACTGATTTTACTCACTAGTCCCTCTAAGGCAGACGATGTAGCTCTGCTGGGGGTTGAAATCTGTAGTTCAGGGCTCTCAGTACAAGAGGACTCGCGCATTAACAAAGCACTACAGGCCTCTTGTATAGCAACACATACACAGGACAGCTTAACTATTCCATACTGCCAGCCGTCCTACTGTAAAACTAGGAACTTCAAAAATAAAAAAGCATTCTAACATTATTTTAGATGATTCATTTCCTTTCATGGTATAATCTGCAAAGGTTTAAGATGGGGGAAAAAGAAAAAGCTCTCTAGGTTAAAACGCTCAAACCTATCTGTGATTACTTAAGAATTCATCAACGCCTATGCCAAGTCATTTACACCTGCTTAGCCAGACTAATTGGTCTCTCAAGCAATAAGGACAGGGTTTTTTATTCCTGCCTTACTTTAAAAGCTTTCCTCATTAGGAAACAAATTCTCCAGGCTACAGTCAGTTTCCACTACTTCAGCAGGTAGGCAGAGGGCTAACGGAAGTTACTTAGATCACCTTTCAAGCTAGCAAGTTTAATGGTAAGCTTCCCAGGATATTTTCCAATGACTCTTTAATGCAAAATGAATGCACAGCCTGAAAGCAGAGTTTAGAACCAAGGCATCCCTCCTCCCACAACAGCTACAACCAGGCTTGAAGTTGTGCCATTTCTTGGTCTTACAGCTCCAAATGTTCTGTGCTATTATCTAAATATCACAGAGAGAAAGGTAATTTCAATACTCTAAACAATAATGCAACACGCTCCTGAACTAAGCTGGATTGAACTTCCCCAGGTTTAAGGTGAATGCAGCTCATTATTTCCAAGCCACCATTCTAATGACTAGTCTCTTGTATCAGAAAGCACTAATTGCCTTTATCACACACCTTTGACTGAATTCATAACTTATGATGCACTCAGAGAGATCACTAGTTATTAGGCATAAATCAAAAACATGTCTGTCAAATTGAACAGCAGTGAGAATTAAACATAATGTAAACTGACTCAACTACAAATGTCATTACAACCTGTTCAGGTCTTCCAAGACAGGAATAGCTCTGAACATGTCTATCACTTGGTCTCAGGTTCATTCATTCCTAGAATCATTTAGGTTGAAAAAGACCTTTATGATTATCAAGTCCAACCATTAAAGCATATCTCTAAGCACCATGTCTATGTATCTCTTAAATACCTCCAGAGACGGTGACTCCACCACTTCCCTGGACAGCTTGTTCCAATGCTTAACAACCCTTCTGGTGAAGAACTTTTTCCTGCTATCCAATCTAAGCTTCTCCTGGTGCAACTTGAGGACATTTCCTCTTGTCCTATCGCTTGTTACCTGGGAGAAGAGACTGATCCCCACCTGGCTCCACCCTCCTTTCAGGCAGTTGTAGAGAGTGATAAGGTCCACCTTGAGCCTCCTCTCTTCCAGGCTAAACACTCCCAGCTTCCTCAGCTGGTCCTCATAAGCCTTGTGCTCCAGACCCTTCCCCAGCTCCGCTGCCCTTCTCTGGACATGCTCCAGCACCTCAATGTCCTTGTAGCAAGGGACCAAGAACTGGACACAGGTTCGAGGTGTGGCCTCACCGGTGCCAAGTACAGAGGGACAATTCCTGCCCTGGTCCTGCTGGCCACACCATTGCTAATACAGGCCAGGATGCCATTGGTTTTCTTGACCACCTGGGCATACAACGGCTCATGTTCAGCTACTGTTGACCAGCACTCCTAGGTTCTCTTCCACCAGGCAGCTTTCCATTTTCGTGCACAGGTGTTTAATTATTTGATTTGTACGAAAATTAGGCGCTCACAGGCACCAAAGTGCTAAGGTTGGTAGCCGACCTTTGGTACCCAGGCTTTAGTGCGTTAACTGGGACACAGCTGAATCCCATGTCTGGATTCAAGCATTTGATTTATTCTGGAGACAGAGCATACTGCATGTCGATAAACCCTGACAGGAGGTACTATGTAGAATGTTATTCCTGACACCCTCTACAACAATAATAAAAGTGCTACCTGCCAGGCTATGTAATCAATCTAGGGAAAAAAAAATGTTTTCTTGACAATACAATATTAGATTTCTCTGCAATGTCACTGAACTAGTCTCAAAGACTAAAGGCTTAAATGTGGGTCTATACTACACATTCATCGAAAGCCTTTTCCCCATCAGTAGTTGAGAGGCAGCAATCCGTACAAGTCAGTGCACATAATGTGGTCACACAGCAAGATGTGGTATGTTCACCCATTGCAGAGGCCTCTTTCTTTGCTATGAGGACAAAGGAAGATACCAATTTGAAAAGAAAGAATATATGACAGGAGGTGAAGCCAGCTAAAATGGACAAAAAGGTTGGAATCAAGATAAGGAGAAGTGCTCAATAAACATAGCTTGGAGATAAATTATATCATATTCAATGCAAGGACCTCAAATGTGTGCAGCCAGAACCTTTAGATCAGCAGATCCCAATATTTTGCATTCAAGACCTCTTGAAGGCATCTACCTAGACCTTTGAAAAAGACTTGCAAATAACTTGGGTCCTAGGAAAGTCTCACAGGTCTGGAAGAAAACTAGAAGTTTTGCATTAATTACTGTGCTGTGAAAGGGACAATCTTGTCCTGTTAGCAAACAACAATCTGAGGCCAAATAAAAATGGTCAACACTGGATGCTATTTGTAAAGAACTAAAACACAATTAAGATTGACTGAAAAAACCTTGTCCAATTAACTTCATATAAACCTTCTGGTGATGGATATTGCTGGAAAAGTACTAATAACTGGACTGGAAAAACAATCTTAAAATCTTATTTGGCATTAGAGAGAATTTCTCTTCAATAGAAAAACAGAATAGATATTATATGGATTAATACTGGATGGAAAGTACTTAAATATTAACGGTAAATACAGAGTTGTTGAACCATGTGAGTTTCCAATAGGAAGGGAAGGTATCAGCTCTTGGCTCCTCATTACAGAACATTATTTAACTTCGCTTTCAGAAAAAATAAAAAAAGGAAGTCAAAAGGAAGTCTGGAAATGACAAGCCATGAGAGTGATAAGAGACTGAGTCATTTCACTAAACAAAAATAGCATGAATAGCTTAAAAAGTTAGGCATAGCAATAAGTATTAATGCATAAAGGTAAAGCCACTCTTTCTAAAACTAAAAAGAGTGAACTCAATCCTGTGAAGGGTTGATTCTGACAAGGACAGAATAATGAAAGTGGACAGTCAAACACAACCTTGCCAAAAGGTTTTATCAGTTATATCAACTTAGCAACATGGCGGGGAAGATGTTTGTCCTGCCTCTGGCTGCAAATACCGACCATCTCTACTGGAATAACTTCACAAGCTTTGTCTCCAATTTTCTGACTGAAAATTGCTTCTTGAATATATTGTTTCATACTGAAAATACTGAAAGCAAAGTATGTGCATACAGTAATTTCAGCCTTAATCCTCACAAAACTGCTCTAGATGATGTAACTGTCCTCCAACTCCATCTAGCCTTCTGGATATGCTCAGGACTTAATGAGGTAATGAAAAGGGCACAAGAAAACTTGCATCTGGACAACAGGTAAAGGTTCAGCCTGCAGAACCACTACAAACAATTCACTAGCCTATTGTCAGATTTCCTGCAACATTGAAAACTTCGACGCAGCAGCCTTCTGAAGGCGTACAATAACACAAGGGATCAACCAAAGGATTTATTTAAGGCCTACTCACTGTACCATTCTCGTGGACATGTCAGAAGGGACCAGACAAGGAAGAGGACACATTAGTTTAATAGATAGGTAATTCTCAGTTGCTAAGCACAGAAGCAGCCGAGAAGTAATTTGCTACTGGTGAAACATTAAATGCATGGTTATTTAGAAATCCATACTGTTTCACATCAGCAACTGCAGCATGAACAGCTACTGCATATACTGAACTAGTAGCAGACATTTAAAGTGAATTCAAGACTGCAAACTCAGTCTACACTGAATATCCACCGAGTCTGTTCTACAATGCAAGGAAAGTACAGAGTTTATTGAGATTACAACCAAATTGTGTAGGTTAAAGCCTTGTACAAGACTTACACTATAAACTACCTATTGCCCACTAGCCCCCACCTGGACCTGCTATTAATTTTCCCTATTATCATATGAATTTGAAAGTATCTTGAAAGAGTTTTCTGAAGCCTACCAAAGCTGAAACAAAGTGAGGGTATCTAAATTTACTGGATGTGATTTGTTTAGACTCCAGGGCTTATGCCTGAGGAACCTCTAAGGAATGAATTACATTAACAAGGCAAAAGGCTAAATGATGTTAACACTCAAGAACTGTGTTCCAACCCATAGCCCAGTAAGCAAGTTTCCCTTCCTGAACTGTAATGACAATTTAACTCAGTCGATCCTTAAATGCCTTCAGATTTGATCCTTTAATATTTGTGGCATTATTCTCAATCTGTAAAGCACAATACAATGTTGCTTTTTACTCAAGTCAGTTGTTCACTAAGGGTTAAGGAGTGTTGTAAGGCTGAGATCATTGGGCAGTGCATTCAGTGCATTTCCTCTGCACATGCAAAGGATCAGCACTTCCCTCTCCAAGAGACTAGCAGCTGATCTTAAGGATAGTCTCTGAAAAACACATCAGCATTATATCAGCTGGATCTCCAAGGTAAAACAACATGAGTCAGCAGCATGTGTCCTGTAGCAACGATGGCATAAGGGTCTGTATTAGCAGAGAAGTACAGCCAATGGGCTGAGAGAGGCAATTATTCCCTGCTACTCAGTGGTAATAAGGTGGAATCTGGAATACCGCGTTCATTTTTCTCTTCTCAGCCACCTCCTCCTCCCACTATAAGAGAAATGCTGCAAAGACTGTTCCTGGGCTTAGGCCCATGAAAGACAAGGAGAAGCTAAGAGCACTAGAGTAGCCGGGCTGGATACCACTACCTGAAGGATGCTTGTTGAGAGCCTTGAATCAAACTCTTCCTGGAGGTGTGTTGCAAAAGTACAATTGTTTGGACAATGCTCTCAGACACAAGGCATGACTCCTGGAGTGTCGTGGGCAGTGCCAGGAGTTGGACTCTATGACCATGACAGATGCCTTCCAACTCAGCATATTCTATGATTCTCTGATGGCCACGCACTGCACCACTGGAAATTCTGTCTGTCCATAAAGATAAAAAAATGGTATCTTGACAAGGAGAGTGGTGTAGCACTGGCATACATTGCCCTGAGAGGCTGCAAAATTCTTAATCCTGTAGATCAGTAGTCTCCAAAGAGGGGTAAACACACCTCAGCACAAGTCAAACTGTTGGTGTGTGAGAAGAAAATATTTTTTCTCACTGAAAAAAGGCTCCTTTTAAATAGTGGTTTTCATCTCTATCTTATCCTTTTTTTTTTTTTTTGCATATGCTTTATAGTATACATAAATTAATAGAGTAGCATATGCATATAATTAAAAAGACTACATATATTGGAGGTGTACACTCAAAATATCTTTACTTATAGGGTGCATGACCAAAACATTTGGAGACCAGTGCTACAGAAAATCAAAACCTGAACATGCAAGGTCCTAACAAAGGGCTGAAGAAGGCATTCTCCAAAGGGCCAATCACACAGAATTCTCTAATGAATTCCAAAATATTTGTCAAACAAAATACAACACATAATGGCAAAGTTAAACGGCTTACAGTAGATCAGTGCCCAGACGGGACCACAGCTTGCCTTGAAGCTCTTAAAAGCTGTCAGAATCTCAATTAAAATTTCAAAGCAACAATGACAATGCTAATCAAAACTCAAACTGTGGAAGACAAACCAATAATTCTCTCCACAACAGAACTGCTTTATAATCTGGCCTTTCTCCTAAGAAGAAGAGGAAGGCTGCATTAGAGGATAGTTACAAATTAAAAAGCTACACCTCTGCATTAAATATCCTATAGAAACAGGCATTCCAGTTCAGCTGGGATGAAGGCACTATTATGATAAATGTAGTGATAGCTAATAACAGTGCTGTGTACAAGAAAAGCTTATGGACCACTCTTTTCCAGGAGATTCACTGCTTCTGCTTACTGAGTTTGATACAAAATATAATTAATTGATTTTCCCACAACTAGAGGACTTACAAGGCCACACTTCACAGCGGTATTGCTGGTGCCTACTGAAGGAGAAACTTGTATTGTTTTTCTCCTCAGTTTTATAATTTACGGAATATTGCTTCTCTACCTACCTACTTATCATTACAATGCTTACAGCAACTTAATGCTCTTTCACATCCTAATTCTGCCAAATCTAGTGAACAACAGATGCAAACTTTTATTACTCCAGAGACCTCTTCAGAAGAGCCTTGATTCTACACAACTCAAGGACAGAAGTTTAAGCAGGGACAAAACAAAAGCATTTGACATGGAAAGGTGCAGTGTAAGAAACGGGCTTAATGAAATCAATACTAAATGTTTTCAATCTACATATTGCTCTTACACAAGAAGTAAAAAAAACAGGGCTTTTCTACAATTTCTTTGTAAGTACTGCAGTTCCATACATGCTTCAACCAGTATCATATTGCAGCTGCCAATTCAAGGTTGCCATAAGGTCTGCTTCCCCAGTGGGCTCAGCACAGCAGAGTAAGTATGCATTCCTTATTCACCTAGGTCTTCATGCAGCTACACTCCCTCAGGAACCACAGGCAAGGCTCATCCCCCAGTCCAGATAACTTCCAGTAAGAAAGGAAAGCTTCTCTGAACAAGAGACAAAACTTCTTAGGTTTTGCCAAAGACAAAGGAACAAATTTACAGAACCTAAAAGACCATAAAACCATCTCCAAATCCTAATGCATAAAATGCTTAGATTCTGCCTTCTCCAACATGAAGACAGCGGATGCATTTGAATAACAAACATCTTTCAAATGGCTGAAGCAAAAAAGCCCTATTTTATATAGATTAGAGCCTCACATCTGACTCTTCAAGATGCAAGCTACTATTTAAACTTTTCCTGTGATTGAGACATTTATAAGTAAATACAGACCATGTCTGTTCTTTAGTGCCTACTGTGAGATAAATCTATTCTTTATTATTTTCTACAGTCCTTAAAATGTCTGCAGTTGTCAGGCAGGAGATACTTGTAAAAATTACTAATTCCTTCCAATCTGTCAAATCAGCCATCCAGTTCTGAATTTATGAGTGGACAAATAGAAGTGAACTTATGAGTGGACTTATGAGTGGACAAACAGAAGTGCCCAAGATGTACAAATACGCTAAAATGAGGAAAATTCTATAATATTCCAATGAAGCCCCAGGGTGAAGATGAAAGAACAAAGAATATACAACAGATGCTAGTAATATCACTTAATGCACTACTGGAAAAAGCTCAGATAGAGTGATGCAGCTGGTGTAGAAATGTATTAGAATATAATTACCCAGAGATCCATAAGGTTGTAGCTGAGCTATTAAAGTCATGAAGCATGCTGAAGAGTTTTGTGTTTGTTTTTAAGAATCAGAACTGAGCAGAAGGATTTTAATTTCTCCCCCTCCCTGTACATTTACCATATTTTCCAGTCAAAGAGTTTCAGATGTGGCAATTACAGTACACCAGCTTTTCTTTTTCAATTCTGAACTAATTATTTCAATTAATAAGCAATTTATTTAAAATATACCCTTTGCTCCTGATAAAGTATTTTTTCTGTTTTAGAAATGTTTTCCTGGGACACTTGATAAATATTTTTCAGTGGAACGGAGAAGGGTTATTTTTTTTTAGAAGAAAGTTGTTCTGTGGAACACTTCTCTTTGACTAATTTGTCAATCTCCTTTTAAGTACAGTGAAAATGAAATGACTATTCCCTTCAGTGCTGATCATAATACTAAAGTCACAGATACACAGTACAGGAAAATTATAAAAATAGTATCGTTTCATGAAGTAAATCAACAAAGTCAAAGCCTAATGGTCACTTAAGAGTGAAGATATGCTGAAGGCTTTAATAAGCACTGGAAGTTCCTATCAAAAAAGATGAATCTACAACATCTACCATGAATATGGAAATACTTCAAGTGTTGTCACAGACACTCAACATAATTCTCGAAGTCTGAGAAACATGATACACAATCCTGTTCATACTATGTTACCACCAGAAGGTGAACACTAAAGGGTGTAAAATTAATGCAGTACTCTGATAAAGGAACCACTGACTGCTGAGCAAATGCAAGTTGCATGTCAACAGAAAAACAGTTACCACCAGGTCTAACTCACGCTCGATTGTCACCACTTGATCTACTCAGAGCAAGAATGGCCAAGCCCCACAACAGCAAACCTTAGCACTGCAGGAGTTTAGTGTGCTATAGTAGATTAATACTTATTTCAGGTTACCTTCATACTCCAGATTATAAAGGGCAATGATTTAGGAGCAGTTTCAAATGCAGTTCACACATTCATGCCATGGGTACTATAATCTATATGAGAATGCATAGTAGATAATTGGGAATACCCAGCTGTTCAAGTTTAATGCATTTGTATTTATGAGCCAGCAGTTTTTGAATCTGAGCCAAAGAGGCTAAGTTTTTAATAGTAGCTGATGTAGGAAACTAAACTTTTGAAGGTGAAGGCTGCATAAAGGAAAAACCAGACAGAGATAAACCAGCCATCCGTAAAGGCACAATATGTTCATGGACACACAGTACCTCAGCTTGACCAGCACAAGGGCTGAATGCTTTGCTGTACACAGTAAGACCAGTGCGACCGAGACTACTTCAAAACACCACACTCTGGTTTTAAAAGTTGTTGTTACTATTATATTATTAAAAGACACCCACAATCCTCATCTGGATGAAGTACAAATAACTTGAAGCTGCTGCCTACAAAGAATTCAGTACTTCCCACCTATTTACCCCTCCCTTTAATACATTCAAAGAAGTTTAAACTGGTTCTGTAGCTTTTAGTAAGTGGTAAGTGCAAACCTAACACAAATTGGAATTAATCTGTTAATTTTATTTGGAACTAATTTTATAGTGCGCATTTTACCATCAATGAGCAAACTGTCAGCAGCTGGGTGCAAACCTATACCTAGTCTTTAGCAGGTACATTAATCCAATGTGACACACGCAGAGTGCAGTACTGTGACCGGCTTTGTCTTGGAGAACAACTTCCATTTAGATACTCACGGAAATCATCCTCAAGAAAAAATGAGGAGAATGAACTGCATAGTGTATTTTTTGCACCACTTGTAAAATATCTGCAACGCAATTCTTTCTTTATGCTACATTGATCTAAACTATGTCTTGTTTAACACTTTTGTAACTCTCAAGAATTTCCTTAAACCCTCATAGTTTTACTCTTATACCAGCTAAATTAGATTCTTCTAAGCTTCTGTCAGAACTGGATTTCCTTCAGTTTGTTTTCTGAAAATCACATGGCTTCAAAACTAACTTGGCCTTTCCCACTTAACTGTTACTCTTGCCATCATTTCTGTTTAATAACATGCTTAGTTTTTGAGAAAACAAGCAAATTCAATGCCAAGAATCAAGCTACTTCCTCATTTGTTATTGACTCCCTTTTCTCAGAGGCTATGAGTAGCAAGTATAAATTTCCAAAACAATTTTTCACATGATACCTTTAGGGCAAACTAAAAACATGGATATATTTTTATTAATGCCTGCACCTGGTCAGTGAGATAAATTCATTGCAGAGACAGCTGCTGGTATTGGAGCTACAAAGAGTGCATGACTCAAGCAGAATGAGCAGCTTTTAAAGAACTGTTATGAAACAGCTTTTTCCTGCCCATTCTGAAAAATGAAAACTCTGCTATCCAAATGTAAGGTGACGTAAGATCAATGAGGCCACAAATTTAAGACTTTCTCTCCACTGATTCTTTTGGAAAAGCTGTAGATCTCCGCTTTCATAAGGAACAGGACAACAGATCAGGACATGACAAATCACGACAGACATGAAAACTACTCCCCAAGAGTAAAAATTCACCAAAAAAGTAGGTCTTTTGAGGCCTAACAAACACATTTGAAGGGCATTTTATTATCAAGAATTTAAACTGCTCTAAGTCAGTTCTGCTAAATCGTTCTAGCAGATCCCACTCGCACCATTGCAAGCAACTGGTCAACAAACAGATGCAATTTAAAATTAGTCATATAAGAATTTGTCAGTTTTAGCACAGAAGTTTCCTGGTCAATTTCATTTTTGCAAATAAACAAACGAATGCTAAGTGTAGGAATAAACAGAGAGGAAGTGCTTCAAGAGGAACTGCTTCTGCCAGTCTCAGTGCATCACATTCATGAAGTTACAGACCATGATAGCAAGAAAGGTCAAGAGGCACCCTGCTAGGTGCTTCACTTTCCTAATACTAAACTCAGCCACAATGGTATTGACGCCATAGAAAAAATAAAAAAAGCAGAACAGCCAATCAGCATCTCAACCTGAATGCAACTCTTGAAGTCTGAATGAGCTCCTTGTGCAAGAGTTCTCCAATGGAGGAGTGTCTGCAACTACTGAAGGGGAAGATGAGCAAAATGAGAGTGGGTTTCTCAGATGATATTGGCACTCCCTTCTTGCAAGTTCCACACCATCCTCCTAGAAAAATTTTAGTTAATCAAAACACCATGGGATGAACTAATTTGATTGCCCAATCAAGTCAAGAGGACAAAGCTGCTCTCAGCTTCCGCTTTTCTGTATGAAGTTGCAACACTGAAAAGCTATCTATTTGTTAACAACAATACAAAGTTAGAAACTGATTTGTTTTTAGCTGTATTGCCATGATGTACATACTTAAATGTACTTGATTTATCGTAACTTATCCTCACCATTGAAATGCTGCCACTGAGTGGAATGTGCATATATACTAATATTCTTAAATGGGGGCAGTCAAGTTATTAGAAAGCCTGAACAAATTAAAACAATATAAATTTCAGCTGCATCTAGGACTTAACATCGCCAACAGTCACTACTCACTTCCACAGCTTCTTTTAGTCCTAACTTCTTAGTACTTAATTTCAGCATCTTCAATCCACTTTCATACCAGACTAAATGGGTAGACACCTGTCTTACAGCATTGTCTTCCCCATTTACATTTTTAATAGACTCTACAAGATTTGCAGAGGCATGGTAACTCTTCCGTTTTATGACATTTACTCTTACTATAGAAAGCCCCCTAACAGCCTATCAATACGTATTTTGAAATATTAATGCATAGTTATAATCATGGCGCTCTCTCATTGCCAAGACATTGCAGGTCACCAACGTTTTTACTGAACCTTCTTATCCATTCAATTTTTGCTTATAAATAAGTTCCTGGCTATATGAACACTATTTTCAGACCATTACTACTTGATTTGCTATCCCTACCTAAAACGTGTTCCTCTGCCACAGAGTAAAATTAGTCCACTTGCTATTCAGTTGTCTCCATTTCCTTCTGTGAAGTCACCTGGTAGATACAGCTCTTACAGTTAAAAGGACAACAAACTACAAAAACCAAAACCTTGCAGTTTAAAAAATGGAAGTTAAAAAAGGATTTATTTTATAATCAAAGGAGTAAGATATGGTATGGAGCATTCTATGTTAGCAAGGGCAAATGAGACAACAGCTGGGCAGCAGCCCATGCTTGTAGGATCCTGGATACCACAGACACTGGGTCTGTACACTGGGGAAACTCAAACCCATTTACAAAGGAGTATTTAAACTTGTGAACTACTGAGTTTTTGTACTTTTTATTGCAAGTAACAGTAAAGCTCTAGGTTTGCTAAGTGCATTTTCACTTCAAGTTATTCAAAATCAAATAAGAGCTGAGCTTCACAGATTTAAATTCAACCAAGGTACAAGAAACCCAAAGCAAATTCAAAAAAGAAATGTTATGAAGAAGTTAAAGTTAACATTTTTGCCCTGTGTATTCCTTTTCACTCGAGGTTACAGAATAAAGTTACTATCTATCCATACCCATCAAAGTATAAATACTTTTGAACCTTGCTGAAGACATTTATTACATCTCAGAAAGTGCTGTGCTCCTCTTTAATTGCTAATAAAAATTACTTCTTCTGGTCAAACTGGGATTGCAGACTTGCATATAATTTCATTTTTGACAACTTGTTATGCCCCAAATAATTAAATACAGAATAAGGTACAATATTTTCCATTGTCTATAAAAGCAGAATTTTGCAGCATATCTTTTCATCTGTCCTAAATGCTTTGGAACAACTCTGGCAGCAAAGTTGAGGGGAGATACAGTATAGGCATATTCAGTGCTCCTGTTTAACTTCTGCAAACTGCTGTTGGGATGGTGGTTGATACCCAAGGTACTAAACTGAAAAGAGGGTACCAATGTTAACAAAAGTGATGTTCTGACTGCAGAGCAGCAGGAGCAGAAGGTCCATATATCCTGAAAAAGTGAAAACTTCGAGACAAAAATATAAATTCTGTTAAGCAAAGTGGTAGATACATTGGTAGGTCTGGTGAAACTGAAGCCAATAAATGTGATTGCCTAGACAGAAAGAGTGAAAGTTTACTTGGAGCCATGAACAAAGAGGGCTAAGCATGTCCAGTCTAACTCAGTTTGAAATGTGCTGTGAAGTCATCCCTAATGAGCATGGTGCTAAAGTTTTAATAAAGAATTTAGAAAGCAAAAGGATACTCTGTTCCTGAGGTACTGCAATTCTGACTACAAAAGCCTTCTAAATCAATACATCCAAGAAGAGTAATAACACAGTCCTCTACACAACTGTGCCATCAAAGTGAAGAGCAACAGTTTCTGCAGCATGTGCTGTAACCAAAACAGATCATCAATACAACCAAGAAAAGGTGAATAACCTAACAAGTGAGCACATCAAGAGTCCACCATGAAAGGAACAGCTTTAAATAGAAAAATTCTATTTAATTATTGACAAAAGAGCATAGCAAATTCTATTTTAATATACATTTCATTAAAGTCAGCTATGACAGGTTAACAAAAAGTCTGCAGATTTTCAGTGGTTACAGGCTCAACAGTGTGACAGCAGCTGGAATGGGACTAGATTTCTGGGGGGCAAACAAAATGACTTCGATGACTTTGTTCCATCTGAAACTGAATGTAAATTAATGGGAACAATTAAAGATGACAATCTGCAAGAAACATGTAATAGTATTAAGTGTTACAGACACTTCCTAAACATCCTGCTACCTCATCAGCCCTACAAAACACAGGCTTCAGGATGACAATCCAAAATACTACTGAACATAAACACAACCACTAAACTTCATGAATAGACAAGATTAAGAAAAAGGCTGTTAGTGTTTTTCTATTGACATCAAGTGAACATCAGCATTAAGAAAGCTCAAAGTTTACTGTATATGGCAAAGAACAAGCAAAAAACCAGTCATTTCTGTAGCTCAGGAAACATAGGCCCCATAAGCAAAATAAACATTGTTCATGCTTGCTGAACACAAAAAGCAGCAGTGTACTCATTCCAAACTATTATCGCTTTCCTGAGATACAGACAGTATCTTTTAGTTAAACTAAAGACTTGACCGTCCAGGGCAAATCCATTTTTACTGAGGTCTGGTCCTACAGGAAAAACAATGGCTCTCAATTCAACTCATGCCCTCTAAATTGCAGTGAAGTTGAATTTTACTACAAACTGCCTGGGAATTTCCCCAAGCCAACAGTCTCAAAGAAATCAGTGATAAAATACAGAAGTGTTATTGACACCTATAACAGAGAGAATCCAATTCATATTCTAGATAACTGAAATGAACTGATGTAACATGACACTACCTGTAGACATTTTGGCAGAGACTGAACGAGAATACCCCACAACAACTAGATGCAGGAGGTCAAAAAAAGATGCAAAGTTGCTAGAGGAAGATAAGAATTCCTGAGGTTTCAGAAAGCACTGACAAGGAAAATCAAGGGATGCAGACAATACTGTCTAGGAAGTAGACCTGCATCCTCACAAAAACTGTCTTTTCTAGTATCGGTCTGTCTGGGAATGAACAAGACTGCATGTTTGCCAGATCCACCCAAAAAGGGGGACAGGCCTGGGTTACAGGATTTGTCACTGACAGAGGCATCAACAGACAATCAGAACACCAGCACTTAACACCTTCCCAGCATTCCATATTTCTAGAGACCAACACGTGTACAGTCCGGAAGTGACTTGCCAGCAGGATAAATTGTGGCATCGTCTAAAAGCATTTAGATGTTAAAACTATTTATGAGAAAGCACTGACAAGGATGGAAAATTGAACCTCTCCTAAAGTCAGGCTTTGAGAGTTTTTCTTAAGTCCTAAAACAGAACACTGCAGAAACATGTTCAGTTAAGCAGTTAAAGCTGCAAGAACAATTATGAAAGATCTCTTTGAGATCTTCAGCCAAAATGATGATCAGCATAACACTGACTTAGCCGATGGAGGTCCAAATACAAGTAAAATTAAATGGCCACAAGGCAAAGAATAACAAAGAAAAGCATCCCAAGATTCACAGGACTCACAGCCCAAAGCAAATGAGTTACTAGTCCAAATCATAATTCAAGTTTCTGCAGCTCCATTACATCATTGCCTATAAAAATCTAAAGCTTTTGAGTTTTAAGTTCATAAACTAGTAGAAACTCCAATTTGAAAAAGGCAGAAATGCCATTAATCAGGTAACTTTAGTGCTGGTTGTAATGACCTGAGCCTTGTGTAATTCATACACCTAGAGCTTGTCATACAGCAAAAAGCCTCAGAAGAGCTCCATTTGCTCTGAAAAAAACCCTGAGATACTCATCTAATTTTGTTTTAATATTATCATCATCTACAGTAGTCAGCCTGTGACTCTGCTCAAAGCAGATTGCTCACCTCCTGACCAAGTGACCTAAGCAACAGATGACTGAGTCCTGGCCTTTCTGAGGACAAGGATCTGCGTCTCTCTTAACCAGGGCTTCATCTGCCAAAAATCAGTATCCAGTGCCCCAATGGAATTGATACAGCACATCAATTTTCTCCCCCAAAGTCACCAGAAAAACCATTCTGGTGTAGGTTGCCAAAACAACTCCAAGATTCAATACATGTGCGTCAAGATGACCTGTACAGAGAGTGAATCTAGACTAGATGTTGTGTTTTCAAACTTGACCAGCACCCTTTCTGCTGCCTCATGCTTCATAGAAACATCAGTTGTCAAAAACTCTATCCAATTTGCCAACATTGAGTGCTAGAGCTACTTATCTACTTCTGACTTTCACATGTGTGTACAGCTTTCTCCCTACCTGGCAGCTTGCTACTTCCCCATTCATCATGTGATTAAATTTCATAATTCTTTGAGACCATTTCCTTAAGAAATGAAAAAGAGGCAGAAAAAATGTAACCAATCATCCTCTCTGAATTTTAAGGACCACTGATTTGCTGTGACTCATGCTATTTCACAACACAGAAAATAAACACAGCTATGGATGCAGATTCACATCAGTTAAATTTTTACGCCGTGTAAAGCATAAAGTTTCCCATTGCCATAACAACAAAATAGCAGGACTGGGTCCTACAGCTTCTGAGACAGAAGCTGCCAAGAACTCAGCAGCAAAAAATTTAGAGATTTTAGGTCTCCTTGAAAATTTAAGGCATTTCAATCAAGTATGTATTTGATCAAATGCAGATTTAAATTCTAAAAACCAATAACATTTCACAGAAATTACTTCATAACACAAAATGTTCTAGAGTAACACTTGACATCCAAGATGGCTAATAAATTGCCTTTGACAGGGTTAAACAAATGATTAACACGTCTTGAGGTGCGATTAATAACATTTGCTCCTATCAAATATATTTTCCTATGTTTCTACTGCTTATTTTCTTTACTTCGCACAATTAAAATCAGCTGAAAAGTTTCATTTTTGCTTTTAGTTGGTTTCACTTTCTAAGCTGCCTGTAAGCAACGAAAAGTTTCTGTTTAGGTTGGGCGATACTCTGGGAGGGGGGAATCGGGAGTAAATCTGGCCGAAAGAATAATACCTCTGCTAGCAGTCGGCAAAATGATTACGGTGTTTTCGGGAAGATTATTTTACCTACATAGAGAAGCTCAATCCCTTTAGCTAGGCGTTACGAGGGAACCTTTACGGCTTAGGCGGAGAGCAACAACAATAATAACAACAACAACAACAACGAGAAAGAGGTGTCGAACACCACCACTGCCTTCTCCTCCCCGCCTGTCACAGCCGGCTCAGCTGTTCTGGTCGCGCTCCGTATCTGCTTCTCTCTCCGGCTCAACCACCGCCTCCTCCCGCGGCCGCCGCGTCGCAGCCCGGCGCTGACAGCGGGCGGATCCCCGCGCCCCGGCCGGCAGAGGCACCTCCGAGCGACGGAGGGGAGGGAGACACAAAGTTTCTTTCGCGGGGCTCCGTCGGAGGCGCCGGTTCCCGGTTCTTCCCGGCGGGGAGCGCCGCTCCTCAGGCACCAGGGGCAGGTAGCGGCGCTGCCCCGGTCCCCTCGCACCCCTCTCGCCGCCCCGCGGAGGGAAAGGCAGCGGTTCACCATCAGCGCCTACTCACCGCCATGGCCCCGCGGCTCTCCCGGCTAACGGTCCGCGCTCCGCCGCCAGCGGGCAGCGGCGCCGGGGCGGGGAGCGCCGGGAGGAGTTCCCGATGGCGCAGCTCGGGCAGGGGCGGCGCTTCCCCCACCCCTTTGCCCACCCACTCGAGGTACCTGCGCTCCGGCTGCCGCCGCTTCGCCGCCTCTTCCTGCCCTCCCCGCACCTGTCACTGCCCTGCGCTCCCGCCGCCGCCCCCGCCCCACCGCCTCTGCGCTGTCCGCCACCTCGCCCGGCGGCGCGCGGCCGCCATCTTTGGGGAGGGCTAGGGGGGCC